>VZRL01006504.1:1514925-1593316 GCA_013397895.1 Origma solitaria | reverse complement strand
TTTTTTTTTTAATATGGGATCCCTGGCTCCATCAGTCAGAGGTGGTACTTCCTTAATTAGAAGTATTCGGTATTTTGTTCTCCTGTCCTTGTTCAGTGTGTGGACATGCCTTATTAGCTTCAAACTATTCAGACCAGACTCTTTAAGCAGAAGTTATTGATTTTTCTGTGCTATTTTCTAAATGGAACTAATTAATATAATGTCAGACATTATATTCACAAAATCCTCATAAGGTTAAAAGATTTTATTATCTTCATTTTGCAGATGGGTAGTGGCCATGCAGAGAAATTAAACTTAAATATATTCACTAGATTTGGGTGCCCAGTTTGGGGTGTCTGTAACCTCTTATTCTTCAGCGTAATTCTCGCAGTGTAATTCAGCACAAACTCAGGATATGGGCCCTGCTGAATTCTCTGTTTCTTCTAAATAGTTATGAATCTGACTTGTGATCTGCAGTGGGAAAACCTCCAAAACAAAGATTAAAAACTAGCCTTTAAAAAGTTATTACAAATTTTGTAATGAAACTTTTGCGCGCAGCTGCCAAGGAAAAGGCTAATATCTAATCCAGATCTGCAGTGCAGATAGAGCTGCCTTATTTTTACTTCTGAAGCTCCTTCTTCCCTTTCCAACATATTCAACAGAAAGTAAATAGATGGTATGAAGATATGTATGAATATTGAGTGTGGAATAAGACAGTAGGAATAAGAGGGATTCCCTGAAGTGAAGAAAGAGATAGCAGTTGACAACAGCAAGTAGTTTAATAACAGATATGTTCAATGAGATTAAATTTTAGTTGGGGACATTATCTCAGTTTTTCTATCACTTTAAAATTAATTTTCTCCAGATCTTTGAATAAGCTTATGTGTAAGGTTGGGAAAGAAGGATTTATTGTTTTTTTGTTTATTGGCTACATTAATATCAAATGACTGTGTAATGTATACATTTCAGACATATATTCAAACAAGGAACAGAAAAGTATTCCCTCATATCTCATGACCATCTCATCAACACTACTGGAGTCTTTAAATCCCTAAACCAGGCCTCTAGTCTTTGAACTATCAGAGCAGATGTCGAGCTGGTAGCTTCATCCTCTGGGTGTATCTTTGGCAGCCACAAAGTGTAAATGTTGGATGAATTCACATATCCTCACTGCTGACAGAGGACTTTGGAGCACCAGGTTTCATTTGGGAATCTGGAGGGATTCTCACTGTAATCAGAAGGTTACGGCTTACTGCATACTGACTTCATCATTCCTCCTGCCTCTTCTCAGTCTGAATGTCATCTTTCTTCCTCTACAGCCCACCTCAGTTCCCACCATACAGCCTGCCATCGGTTCCCTGTTCTTTTCCTTCCTCTTTCACAACATTTCTTCATGTAGATCCTGTTTATCTTTCTGTTCCTTTCCAGGATCAAATTTGTAATTCTCCACAGCTGAAATGAGCAACATCTTCCATCGTGATGTTTGGATGCCAGAGGACAATATCAGCGCAAGCACATGACAGACCTTTTATTCCTTTGCTAGGTGTGGGATGTGGAAATGTTTATTTCAGTAAGATTATCTTATTGAAGACTTTGTCACATGGGATAATAAGGAAAAAGAGGTAATCCATAGACAAAGTGACACAAACCTGATGTAGAAGACTAATGTAGAGACAAAACCAAGGAACAGCCCTTGTCAGTCACACTGATTGATGGCTATCAGGGAACTGCATGCAGGGCCTTACAGCCAACAAGGAGGGAAACCTGAGGGTTCAAAATGGTGAGGAGAGGAGCTCAGGACTAGGCAAACTGATGACGGAAAAGGCAGGGAAAGGGAATGGGGAGAAACAAAGGAGAAAAGTGAGGTTGAAGGACAGATCCCATATGAATAGGGCCAGTCCCTGTGCTTATTTGACTAAGCCCCATGCCAGATCCAGAGGACGGGCAAAGGAGGAAGGCCTGAGTCAGGGCTGCCCTAACATCCCTTGATATACAGGTTTTCATTTGGCAGAAGTAATTCCAAAGATTAAAATGGGCAACCCGAATAACCCAACCTGATGCTTGGTGCAAATATAATGAAAACTTCTTTTTTAAATGTTCAGGGCTAATGATGCCATTTTTTTAATAGCAAAGCTTATGTACTATTTATTTCCTAGGTTACAATACCTATACATGATAATCCTTTTTTAAAAGTATGATCATGAATAAGACGATGAGAAATTTTGAGACAAAATGACTATGTGGTATTCTTCATCTTATTTAAATAGGACTTGGTTCAAATTCATATTTAAGATCATAATATGGCAGAAAATTTCTGCTGCACTTATCCAGGCATGGATGAAATTAGAATTTATAAATATCAGTTGTTTCAAGGCTGTGCTGGGTTATGCATAATGTTCTTTCCTGCATATCAAGAAAAAAGAAACAGCAGAAAAAGGTAGCAGAATAATTTCCTTATGACTATTGAAAACAATGGGTAAACACTCTCCCTCCTACATGTTTTCATATGTAGAGTTTTCCCCATTGTAACATTTGCTCAAAATATTATGGTTTAATATAAAGCTGTTGTGGGGTTTTTTTGTTTTGTTTTTTGTTTGTTTATTTTTTTGTTTTGGTTTTCTTTCCCAATAAGCTGCAAAAATTATCTCTACGGTAACTGGTAGCTCAAGTACTGAGGTTGTTTGAAAAAATTGAATTGTGCTGAGGGGCACTGTGCCTATGAAGTGTTTAGTGGATGTAAACAAACAGAAAACTATGCATATTCCCTCAGCAAAAGCCACTTACAGAGAGCAGAGAATGTCAGTAAGCAGGCAGATGAGGTGGCCGTAGCAAACAGCACACAGAGAAGAGGAAAGGCAGATGTTGTAATGCTGTGACACTGCACCGAAGAGCAGTGTGTAATATTAAAATAAGCACTTTTCCTGTTACAGCTGGCCGTGCACAGCACAGTGTACACTTGGAATATGTAATGCTGTAGCATCTGCTGCTCTGTTAGGCTTTCATTTTCTTTTTCAGGCGGCTATAATCTGAATTTTTTTTTTTTTTTTATAATTTAGATGTGCTTGATGGGAGAAAAAAGGCTGCAGTGTTGTCAAAATCTCTAAGTAAATTCCTTTAGCGATGAAAGAGGCCCCAGAAATTTTGTACTGTACACTGCAGTGAAAACAAAAAAAGCATTTGCTTTTCTGCCTGCTGCACTCCAGTCATTTTCTTTTCTTGATGTAAAATGGAGTGCAGGTGACAAGGACTAGACTAAAAGCCAAAAAGAAAGGTATTTCATTTACTGTTGGAGCAAGTCACAAAAGAATAGACATTTTCAGAGCTGGAATTTATTGTTTTGTTTATATTTTTGCGTTTTAGGCATATAAATCTCTTCATGAGATGTGAACCAAAACTGGTTTGCACAGACTCTGTTTTGTCACAGACACCTTGTTTGTTTGCTCTCTTTCAAAATTGTTTTCCTGGCCAGTATTTTAAAAAATTTTAAATATTCTAACATTTAAGTATATACTCTTTCACTCTCTCTCTCTATATATATATATATGTGATTGTTGCTCCAGAAAAAGATAGTGTGATTTTTAATGCATTGACAGATAGTAGAAAAATTAAAAATTAAGGATGCAATTTAATACAGTTTTCATGCCTGCAGGTTTGACCCCGATGAATAAACAGTGAAGCTTATTTAGTTTTCTGTGGTTTCCAACAGTCCTTCCAGACTAAGGCAGCTTAGTCTTTTTAATAATGTTACTTTGCCTTTGGATAAAAGCCTGCTGCATCCACTGATTCCACAAATGAATGTACAAATATTAAATGGGGAAAATGGATTTATACCTGAATATTGTACAGATCTAATTACACTATGGAATCAAAAAAACCCCACTTCTCAGGAAAACAGAGCCCTAAATTCCATGCATAATTATATATCCAATCTGAAAAAGTAAACCAATTATATCACTGGCATATTCCCACAGAATGTGATCGAAGGTCACAGCTTTTCGGTAAACATAGATGACCTGTTGAAAGGTACAGGCTTTTTACTTCTTTTTGCCAGGTTGGCTGCACACACCAATGATCACTCCTTCTGCATTTCTCCCTCTTCAAATCCTTTGCATGCAACCTTTCCATTGCCGCCTTTTTCAGGAAATCTTTGCAGCCTTTCCCACCCATCTCCTTAGCTGAAATTTTCCTCAGTCCCTTCAGAGTAGCAGGTACTTCCTCCCTACTTGGTGTGTAGGTCTCCCATCTCCACCCAAATGTTCAGTGTTTTTTTTCTACAATCTTTTAAAGAACACGTTGTGCTAATTCTGTAAGGCTTCAATTTACCTATAATCCTGATTCTTTTTTTGTAATTACTTATTTACTCTTTCTCCTTGCTTATTCCGCCCAGTGGAGAAACAAGCCTGAAAAACACTGCAGTGTGATGCCTGAATGTTCAAAACATAAGTTTTTTTGTGGCTGTGCTGCAGGATACAGTGGTGAACTCCAATGTCAAAAGTTCAGTAAACCAAGTAGAGGTGAAGGAAGACAGAGATTCCTTCCCATGCAGGAAAATCTGGGATTTCCTGTGAAGTGGTTAGAAAAAAAAGTAGGACACAACATCTAAATAGCAAGTAGCCCAAAGTAATTTTATTTCTGTTATCTTGCTAGTCAGTGTTTTTCAAAGAGGGTAATACTCGCTGTCAACAAAACAACAGTTCTTTTGCCAGAACAGTACTCCATTACATTTTTCCTGTCTTGAACAATATGTTTACTTCTATCCTCCAGCTATCCTTTCTCATTTTGTCAGGTAGGATAGGAAAACTGAAACCTCACTGAAAAAAAAAAAAAAAAAAAACCAGAAAAAAAACCAGAAAAGAAGTTATTAACTCAGGCTAAGATAGGTTATTTTCTCACATTTCCTGCGGAGACATGTTATGAACCAAAGACAAATCAATCCTGAGCTGCAAAAGTATAGTTCTACCTTCCACAATTTCTACAGGTCTGTTTCTTATTCCCCTTCAGAAATGCTTTTAGTTGCTTTTGCTGAGCAATACTATAAAAGCCAAAATTAGACTTGAAAAGCATGAGACTATAGGCCAAGTGGAAGAAAACTGATTGAAATCAGCTGAGAGGAGGAGAGGTTTCAGTCTGATAGCCTGTGTTCATTCCAATACCTCAATGCAGTTTGGCAGGTGACTGGAGCTGTAGCGAGGATAAGTGTAGGTAGTCAGAAATATGAATGAATCCAGAAAAAAACAGCAACTGTAGCAAAACTTTGGAACATAAAACAGGGTGGGGATGTGGAGGAGATGGAGGATAAAAGGGTATTTGAGAGTCTGAATGATTAATAAAAAATTTTATGGTTCTAAGACTTCATTGATTCATTAAATTTAACAGATGAACATTAGGGGAAAGGCTAAGCCTTCAGGAATCAGCAGAAATTTGTGCAGCAGAGAATTTTGCAAGTTCTTTATCACAGGCTGGATAGGAAGGATTATCTTTGTTACAATAAGTTATTTTTCAGTTCTGACTCCTAAACTTCATATATGAAAATCAGAATTTTAAAAAAAAAAGGGGAACAACTGTCTCCATCCTGGAAAACACTTACTGGATAAGCAAGCAGATGTTGTTTAGTCACCATTTAGTAAAAGAAACCTTTTTCTTATCAGCTATGCAAAAATTTTTCTCTTTCTCCAGTTCACAGTGCCATGTGAACTGGACTCATTTACAGGCAGAAAAAATGTAAGACTTCTGAAGATGCTCAAGTGAAAGTGCAATAGTAGACTTTAGTTCACCTATCTTTTCCAGAAAGCTTTAGGTGTGCATAGTCCATGTAAAGAAGACAAAAGAAGAAAATACACTAGAGAAAAGATATCTTTGCATTTGAACTGCACTGAAGGCACTAATTTAGACTACAGTAGGGTAGTTTAGTCATGGAACTGGTTTACTCTGCTGTTGACTACATTATGCTCTAATATACTCTTCACCTCACTTCTCTGATCTACATAAGATATGTGCCTTGCTTATGAGCTATTTTTCTAACATACAGTTGTGATTATTTTCTCTATTTAAGTCAGTGTATTTTTTATCATTAATAAAATTAAGAAATATATTTGTGACTGAATCTTTGAAAATGTGCTAGAATTAGGGGTCTTATTTCATGAGAAAATGATGAAGAAATATCCATTGTGGTCATCGCTCCAAATTCAATCACTGTCTATACCTGAAATATGGTATTAACATGACAATTAATGAAGTACTTCCTTTCATCATGTACTAGAAAGTGGCCATAAACTGTTTCAAATTCTTAGAGCCTCTGAGTTTTTCTGCATTAGTTGATGGATCTGGTCAGCTTAGAGGTTTTCCGACTAATTTTTCTTAGATGTTTTCCTATTAATTTTTCTATAACTCCTCTCCCTGGGACACTTTCCGTCTAAAGAATCCCAGCAGAAAGTCATCAGAGACTTGGGTCTGACTTGCACCCAGGAAGGCATTGCTCTGTGAAAGCAGATGATCATTGTCATTTGTACTTGTCCCCTGCTACCTCTTCTGAAAAACTGTGAAAGCATCAGGATGAGACACTTATTTGGTATTGCCAGACACAGTGCCCTTCTGGGTTCAGTCTAATTAGCCAATCACTGACTTTCAGACAACAGGAAGAATCTCCTGATGAACAGAAATTGTGAAGGACTCTGGCATTCCCTTCCCACTGCCAATCCAAAGAAGGTAGTGAAAAAACTGCAGGTATCTGTACCTATGCAAGGCCAGCTCTAAGGTTTTTATATCATGCCATCCATCCACAAAAACTGGTGGACTTCCATTTGCTGAACTCCTTGAAGATCAAGATTTCTGTTTCTAGGTGTTGCCTTTAACTCTTCTGCTGTTTGTCATTCAGTTACACTATAAAATAATGAGACAATAATATGGGTGAATTAGATGAAAAAAGCAAAATGATCCAAATTCAGGAAATTCCCTTTGTATTGGCAATGATCTGAGGATGCAGATAGCAAGAATGACTGATAACCGGAGATGAGAAATGGCTGAGGAATTCCTTCGAATGAGATAGAATATAACTCTAACTATGTAAGGTCTCCTTCTCAGGAGTCTGGCAAAGGAAATTTCCAGCAAAGACAGTGGACTTTGTCATATTTGACTGCAAAAATGTAGAGAGACTTGCATTATTACTTCACTATCCCAGAAAATTAGTTTTTTTACTAGACTGTGTAAAGTCATTTTGGAAGATGATGAGGTTGCTGCTTCAGTGCTTGAGCTGTGGTCCATAAGAAGAGAAAGAGATGTACAATGATGTTACAGAGATGAAAAACAGTGCTTGACATTCATTATTTTTCTATTTGCAGCTGAAACATATTCTAGTACATAGCAAATTATAGCCTTCTGAGATGTAATTCATAATATTGGCATTGATACTAACTTTTACCTGTGCTTATCATTATTTTTCATCTTCATTTATGCTGTTCCTATTATTGTTTTCCTTCTCACCTGCTGTATCTTTTGATAAGTTAGACGACAGGCTCCTCGGGGCAGTAGCCCTTTTTTGCTGAATGCTCTCTGTGATGAAGTAATTCCTGCTTTGGTCTCAACCAAATGTTTGCAAACACTCCAAAGAGAAAAAGAGTGGCTTCAAAATTAGTTATTACCCCTGAAAGAGCTGGAGGTAAGGGTCTCATCCTGCATGTGTTGCAGATGTTTCACTGTTTATTTATTTTGTGTCTAAAAATGGTGTATTGGGGAACTTGTTTCAGTCAAAATAAAAGTAAAAGGAGTTTCATGTCTTCCACTCTGTTTGTAATGAGACATCACAAAGGCTTAAAATCTCACCATATAAATCAAGTTAGCTATCCCTTAGTTACTTATTTCTGCCATAATTAATTCCAATATCTGATTTTATACACTTTAAACAGATGAGAAAAACCTCCCTGCTTTAGACCTAGTATATGTCCCAAGTGTCCAATATACTTGTCTGTCCTCCTGCCTTTTTTCTTTGCTGAAAACACCAGATTGTATTTACTCAGTTGAGTCTCTTATGCCAATAAACAGCAGGCCTGCTGACACCTCACCGCAGGTCACCAGGGATCCAGTTCCTTGAATGTATTTAAATATTCTCTTGCCTGATCAAAATACTGACGTTGTCAAAAGTGAAATGTGGATGTGCATGTTCTGCAGCTCTTGGTTATCATGGGATGTTTCACGTGAAATGAAAAGCAGAGCAGAGTTAGTCATGTGAGAATCTCTCCTGCTTTCTCTCTATGCTTCAGTGCTTCTTGTCTCCATCTATGAAAGCCATACACAGCCTTTGAACACCCAGAGCACTGTGCTCAAATAAGAACAAATGAAAAAACCCCCTCTTAAACGAATATATGGAAACAATCAGCAAGTATAAAAACTTAATTTCATGAAGCATAGGTTTAAATGGAATATACAAGATTTTTTAAAAAATTATATATAGGCAAATACTGATTTTTTTGTTCATTTTTTTAAATGGAGGCAATATTAAAGGTATTAGAATTAGGTATTTATTAGAATGCTGTATGGCACAGTATAAAAAATAAACTACCTGTCATTACAAAAGAATATTTCACTTAATGCTCATCTCCATTTAATTTCTTTTTCTATAACCCCAAACTTTTTCTTGCCTGTTCAGCATGCTAGAGAACTGAGTAGACGAGGAATTGTCTAGGCTTGAGCTTATAGTAAAAATAGGAGGCATGAAAAGTTAGGAAATACTTTTGGCAGGAGATGTGGAGATGATTTTTAATAGAAAGGAATGATGGTTCTACTGAAAAAAGTAAAAGAGGGGATATGTTCAAAGGTTGTATTTGATCAATAGTTTAAAATTGCTTATTTTGTTTACATCTTGCCTTACTATTTATATGCAAGTCAGGATCTGGAAGGAGGGTGTTTTGAGATAGGTAAAGAGCTAAGTATCACTTTGAAAATAATGAAAGAGAATACTCAAAAACGTGTCTGAAAATGTAAAATGGATACTTGATATTTCGTATTTTCCGCATCCTCTTTTAAGTTATAACTAACAGAGCTGAAGTTTGTGTCTGTGACATGACATACACCAGTTTCATATATGTACAATTTAAGTTTATCCAAGAGTTTTCATGCTTTAGTTTTAGATACCAAGGAATGAATTATTTTTTTTCTTGTACTTAATGACTTGAATGAAATTAAAAACCAGTTTATGCAGCTTCTGAAATTAGTAGGCCTAGACACACTTGCTTTCACACAGAGAGTCATAATGAAAAGCAAATAAATTTCATATTGTGAATGAAATTCAACCTGTTATGTTTAATTGAAATATATTTCAATGACATTGCTGGCAAAATTTCCAAAGAGTGCCAGTTCAGTTTCATATTATTAATTATTTTTAGTCACCATCACAAATTAATTTAATATTTTCTGGCAAATAATGGTGGATATTCTAAATTTTTTACATATACTTTAGAATAAGTATATAATTTTCAATTAAGTGTGGAGGATTTAATGTGAAACACTAAATATCAGGACTAAATAAACTGGTAAGGTTTTGTTTGATTACATTGGCTCAGTGATTTGTTGGCGTTTGATCCTTTCATGTTTTTTTTTTAAAATTTTCGATTTATTGGCCTGATAGATTCCCTTAGTATTTAGTAGAGTCTATTCAAAGTTCTAGAGCATAAATTGAACATCATTATTTTGCCCTGATGTATCATACTCATAGCAAATAGTACATCTCACACTCCTATTTATCCATATCCAGCCTGTGGTAATGAAGTCTGATCCTGACACACTATTTCCTGTGAATTCATTTGTTTATTAAAACCAGAGGTTTTAGACTACCTGTTAATAAGTAGAAACCTCTGTGATAACTATAATTAAATAATATGAAAATTTAAATCAAGAAGGGTGAGGCTGAAGAAGATGCTCTGAAGCGATCTTTTCCTGTGAGCCAAATGTGGTGCGAGGGGAACTCCTGATAAAAAAGAAGTGCAGCTTTATAAATCTGTATGTTTAGATATTCTTTGCTTATTTTACATATATAATTTTGTTTATGTTGTCTGAGTTCTAGAGATGAGCCTGTAGTTTGCTCCTCTATCCAAGTTATCCAAAAATATTATAGGAGAAAATGTGATTGAATTACCAGTGCTAGGAATTCACTTCTTACATTCATAAAATTTGATTTTGTGATTCCACCACATCTTTCTGGTTGTGACTTTCTGGTTGTCTTTTATCCAATAACTATCAAACATATCTTGTCTATAAGGAAGCTTATAAAGCAGTATATGACCATGGCTTCTGCAATAGTTTCATGGAAAGAATTGACCATTTCTCTTTCATTTAAATAAATACTTACTAATTAATGATCATTTCCTGGTTATTTTGTAATTTAAATAATCATTATAAATTTGAAATTCTTATGCAGGTCTTCTAAAAATTAAATAGCCAACTTTTAGCATTTTCATCTTTGAAGTCTAATGTTATCTCTAGCCTACAAACAACATGTTCATTTTACAGGAACGCCTTACTACTCTTTTTTTTCCTCTTCTCTTTTCTTCCCTTTGCTCTCCCTACCAACTGCCCACAATTGTAAAACGAAAGTAAAAATAAAAATAATTTAAAAATAAAAATAGTCAAATGGCCTTGTAAAAACTTATTTGGAACAATTTTAAGGTAAGCTCTTTTTTTCTGCTATTTTAATTTGGAAGTGAGCCTTTTTCCTTCTTAATTTAATTCCATAAACTCGGTTGCACTAAAGGTTTGTCATAATGAGTTTTTAAATACTCATTGTCAAGATGCCCTGTGGCAATCTGGTTGTGATTCTTAATGGCATCCAGCTGGACAGGAATGGCTGCATCAAGATGTGCACCAAAATCGAAGAATTTTTTTTTTTTTTTTAAATAAAAATCTAGTATTAATTTCATGAGTGACTCTCATCTGCATTCCATTTTCTTTTCTGCAGGTTGTTGACGGCTGTCTCTGGAAAAGTCATAGCCAAAGGATGTGTACTGACTTGGAACTTGAGGACCTCAAAGAGATATGTATCATGGGAAAATATCAGAGGGAGAAGAAGAAGGCTTTAAATTCTCATTAAGTTATAATTCATATAGGAGCAAAAAATTCGTTGGTTTATTCCTGATAAATTGAAAAGACTAAGTAAAAATAGTTTTTCAAGACGTCTGTTTCCTTCACTATCTCTGTTTTGTCTGATAATAATGGCACGATTTTTTCTATATGTAATGGTTCCTTCAACCTGGAATTAGCAAGTTGCCAGCCTTACCATTCTGTAGAATGCCTTCGTGATGATTTAGGGATCAAAAGATTGGGAAGAGGACACTCGAGCTCACAGGTGGTTATCTCAAGGATTCAAACTGCCTGGGGTGGTGAAGAGACAAAATAAGGGTAGTGTTATGATCCCTTTGGGAATCTCCAGTTAAAAATAACATTCCTATCTACAGAAACACAATTATGCCACCCACACTTTTAAGCTGTGGAGGAATAAACAGTTTATTGGTTCATTAACTCAAATTAGTATTTTATCCCAGGGTTTTCCAAATTTCTACATTCAAATAATTTAAACATGGGATATGAACATGTCCCTATATGCAGAGCAGAAGGAAAGGAATTAATGAGCACACTGAATATTTTGTGAGGAAATTTCCACATCCATGCTGGACCATAAATTTGATGACTGTTTATAAAACATGATTAACAATATGAGAGCCAGAGAGGCTACTGTAACATAAGATTAATCCTCATTTTCACTTTTAATGCTGTTTGATAATTGATTATTGTTGTTTTGCTTTTCCGATGACACAGATGAGACTTTGATTGGCTCAAATGAACAAATCATGATAAATATCATTGCTGTGTGGGCAGTAAAACTGTTGTTTATATCGGTGAAAGTGCAGATTTCTGTTTTATCAAATTCACAGCTGCAAGCAATAGCCTCCTCCTATAATGCATGGTAACACTGTCGTCGAAAGTAGAGACGATAATTATCAGGAATCTTTCCAGCTACACAAATAAAATGTCATATTCAAATTTAACAAGTAACAACAGTGATATCCCTGGGAAAATTATGCATGAGCATGTTGTAGACTTACACCATGTCCTTTTTTATTGCTATGAAACTTGTTGACAGTGAGAGTAAGCTAACTTGGAAGTCCTGTATCGAATTTACTTCAGAAATTTTTACTAAATACTACGTAAAATGCATCTGAAAGGGCCAGAAATTTTCCTTTGCTAGTGTAAACCTGATTTTCTGACATTTCGTGCAAGTTAAGTTTCTGAAATAAATGACTGTCATATACAAAAAATAGTTCTGCTTAGCTATGAATACTTTCAAGTACACTTACTGAGGTACCTTTAAGCACAGCTACTGGTTTTTTTTGTAATTTTATCTTTAGCGTTGCCATTTTTTCCATTGCTGAGCTCTTTGTCTGTTAGTCTGGTCCCAGTTTTTCGCATCCTGGAAATTCTTTGGGCTGATTCTAAAGCCACATTCAGAATTAAACACCTGTCCTATGAAACAAACAGAGAATATAGCACTACTCGCCACCTTGGTTCTTTAAAAGTCACAGCTAATGATGGTAGAAAAAAATGTTTTGAAGACTTTTCATTCTTAGGATTTTCCCTAGTCATTAGACCATCAAACACATTTTTGTTTTTCATCTTCTTTGGTTATTTTGGTTTTTTTATCCTTTTCATTGTTATTCCCAGTTTCATTTTGTTTTTCATTCAAATTTGAATGTCATTTTTTCTTTCTGTATACCCAATAGGGCTTTGATCAGTTATTAGCATCATCTTAAAACATCTCCATTTATTTTTTTCTGCCACTTTTTTTCCCACAGAAATTTCTTTCCTCCTTCTCCATTCTGGTTTGGTTGGGGTTTTTTTGTTCGTTTGTTTGTTTTTTCGGGAGGGGGTTGTGGTTTTTTTGGTTTTTCAGGGTTTTTTGCTGTTTTTTTGTTTTGTTTTGTTGTTGTTATTTTGTTTTTTTCTCTTTCTTCACAAGCTACACTGAATAAACTGCTTTGACTTTCAAATATCACACTCCCATATTCTTTCCTGCTTATTCATTTTCTTGGGACAGCTTTGAGATCAGTACATTCTGCTAAGGACCAAAGGCAAATTTGAACATATGGTAACACTCCTAAACTATGCAGATAATTCACTAACCTACTGTTTCTACCAACAATCACTTGTTTTTCCCACTTATTTCTATTATATGCACTTGTTAAGTGCTTCAGGTTCCAAATGTGTCAGTATGTGAAGTAATTTGCATTATTTTCTCGTGAGTAAAAATGTATGGTTCACTGTCCTGTATTGAAGTCTAGAGTAAATTTTTCTTTATGTTTATCCAATATTTTAACATGAGCTTAAATACTTAAAGCCTAAAATGGAGAAGGCAAAAATTGAGCAATCATCATTAACTGCGTTTTTTATTCAGTGAGTCATAAAATCTGAAACAAGGATATGCAGCTTGAACAGTTAATAAGCTACCACATAGAAATGGACTCAATATGGGGCTGAAGGTTTGTTTTAAATGTTCATCAATGTCCCCTTTCTCTCCATGAAAAACACAAATATTCTTAATTCAGCACAGAAAATTTGATTGTCTGTTATATTTTTTAAAAGCATTTTTATTTCAAACCAAACTTTTCACTGTTAAAGAGCTTTGACCTTCTATATGACTGCAAATATTTTCCATAAAACAAAATTGCATTTCAGTCATAGACTTCTGATCAAATACAGACTGTGTTATATAAGAAAAAGAGATTTTGATCTTTAAAATAAAGAATAACGGTACAAATTGTATATTCAATAAAAAACTTCCTTGATATGGAGAGTGAACAAATTGGATCTATGATAAACAGCTCACTAAGCAAACAAAAGAATTGACTTCCCAGAAAATATGTTTAGAATTTAAAATAATGGCAAAAGTAAAAACTCACTGTATTTTCCATTGCTGGAGTATTAAAAAAAACTACCATTACATTAAGTAAAAGCTTTTGCTCTTTTAGGTAGACATGCATTAGATGGTGACTAAATTAATGTTTGTAATTTTACTTGCTACATTATATATGATTTTGTGCTTGTCATGGACATTGCCAGTAAAGAAAGGGTGCAAACCACAGTGGTCCTGAATATAAATAGCCTACAGCTCCAGCTGATAATTACAAATAACATATTGATAAACATACAGGTTCTGAGCATATTTATTAAAATAGATACCTTATAATTAAATTTAATGGGCATGCCATTTTCAGTGTTTAGATAGTGGCATTGCAGAGAGTAAGATAAAGTACATAAGAAATGTACACTTTCTATAAATTATGTTCCCCAAGACTGCATTTCAAGAGAGGCATAGTAGAAAATAAAGATGAAGAGATCTTAGTTATGATGAATTATTCATGTTGTAGCAACAGGACAATATTTATTCTCAGTAATACACTTGTACCTCTGGAGAGCTGAAATGCATCAAAGCTCGTTTATTGTTGGTTTATGATCAGAAAAAATAAGAAATAGTCTATTGTCATAATTGTGGAAATTTCTTCTTCTAAGTAGGGGGGACTTTTTTTTCATAAGGAATTCCATTGAAAAAATCAGGCTTATGACAAAACAAAATACTAATCATGACCTACTTCTGTTTGGACCTCTTAAAATTAAGTTTTTCTGTCCTGAATATGAACATATAGCATGTTCTACTTCTCTGAGCAAGAAAAAAGATATATTTCTGTTTGGTGTATTGGTTTTGGGTTTTTTTTTCCTATGTGTACTAAAAATAAATAATTTTTTTTACCAGTGGAACTTCTTTAAAATCTGACATAATTTTATGACATGAGGCCTGCCAAAGTTGACACAGGTGTACTTGCTAATGCTAACAGAATAACAGCTGTTGGATTAAGAGCTGTGATTATGAGAAGGAAATAACTGTGTGTGCTTTGCACTGCTTTTGTGACTTTCAGGGTATGTGGCTGCCTTTCCTGGCTGATGATAGGAGAATATTCACGGAGAATGGCCTTCAGAGGAGCTGCCTGCTGCTTGCACTGACCAAAGGCAGAGTTTCCTGTCTTTACAGAGGAGAAGGCTGAAACCTGGAATACAGTCCATGCTGTCTGCTCCCTGTCTGCCCTCCTAAAGTCTCCCTTCTTGACTGTTGCCTGCTCTGTCCCTGGGAGATATCTCATTTCTGGTGGGTAAGCAATTTGCTCATGGTTTCAAATAGAGATGTCTAAGCACCAAGATTAGGGACTTGTGGTTGATTTATCCATCTCACCCCATCAAGATATACCTCGTAGAACATTGAATGTGTGGAGAGCCTTGATACGTCAGAGAAGTGGAAGTTCTTATTAAAAATTTGATGGAGAGAAAAGCATGAATAACTTGGCATGATTGGCATAGCAAGGAGGATTGATTGTTTGCTGTATGTAAATGAAGATGGGGTAAACTCACTGAGAAAAGGAAAGAATTAAATAAAATAAGATGATATATAGGAGGTGACAGGAAGGGAGTTTGGGACAGCCAGCACGGCTTCACCAAGGGCAAGTCCTGCCTGACCAACCCAGTGGCCATGGGTGATGGGGTCACTCCATCAGTGGACAAGGGAAGGGCTACAAATGTCATTTATCTGGACTTGTGTAAAACCTGTGACACAGTCACCCACAACACCATCCTTCTCTCTAAATTGGGGACAGATGAATTTGATGGATATTAGATTGATTCTATGAATAGTTATGAATTGTTCATGAATAAAAATAACTAAATTAGAATGCCCTTAATGTCTTGCTAAAACATCTTAGGAAGGAAAAGCTGGAAGTACAGGAATTTACAGGGAATACAAGAAGCTGGAATCTTTCACTGGAAATACAGGAAGCAAAAGGCAAATAATAAGAGGTTTCTAAGACAGGGATCAATAGTTTTATGAAGGCAATTTTGTGACATGAGCATCAGATGTGACCGAGCAACTCAGAGAATCCATTTCTGTTCAAAATGCTTTACTTCTTCTGTGCTCTGTGCTGTAAGGGTGAATGAGTTAACCTCCACCCCGAGTTTACCAGTGAAGAAACAATTTTCAAAGGCAGTGTAAAGTCCTAGTTCTGGAAATAAGTATTTAGGGTTGGAAGGGAGCTGGTAGACATAAGCAATGAAATTCCCAGAGGGTAAGTGTGGGGGTTAGCTCCTCATGGATGCAGCAAAAGCATGTTTGACAATAAAGTCTTCCAGAACTGCAGACTGTTTAGCTGAGGGCTTCTGGGGGACTTCTCATGGCCCTGACCATCTCCACCCTGCAGCGTGTCTTGGCATTGTTCATGTGACTGCACTGTGAGCCAGCTTGGGAAAGCGAATCTGCTGAAAACTTGGGGAGGCTGGGGGTGGAATGGTGAAGAGTGTCTGTGCTTCTGGGGGAAGATGACAGTTTTCACCCAGAAATAACTCCCTGAGCTGTCACCCTGTGAAGTCACAGCGGCACATTTGCGGTGACAAAAAGGTGATGATGGCTATGCGTAGCTGAGAGTCCTGCATCAGCTGGGTAGACTAAAATCTATCTAAATTGGGGAAAGGCAATGAGAAAAAGCTGCAGCAGGGTGAGTGATAGCTCCTGTCCATCCCACTGCTACAAACAGAGTTGGGTTGGGGCTGCTGCACAGGACCTGGCAGGTACTGGGTCCCTCTTTGCAATCTCTTTTGGCCATCTGTACTTCTGTTCCAAGCCCTCCCCAGGAACTAAGCACACTCAAGCTCACACTGGGACTACTGGGTTAAAATTACTGTTGAATTTTGTGGAGTATAAAATCTTACCCGGAAAGAACTTGAGCATTTTACAAGTTTGTATCTGAAAAGCTTGTTAAAGCAACCCAGGAAAAAAATTCAATATATGTTGCGTCTGGTTCTTTAAGAAGTTTATAAAATGGGCCATCAGCTCAGCAAAGAACACTTTCAAGACTTCAAGCTCCCAAATAGGCCTCTCTTCAAGGCATGTGGGCAAGACTTTGCAGCATCAGAACGTATCAAACACTAAGTAATCATGACTAGAAAACTGCAGAATTGAAATTAACACGTTGAAGAAAAGAGATTAAATTGATACTTGTTTACTCAGTAGATATCTGGCACTCAAAATATCTCTTGTATTTTTTGGTACTTTTTGTTCAGAGCTTTTCCTGAATTGACAAGACTAAAGTAAGCTGTTAGAAGGCTTTAGTGAAATTTGGCTAGTGTGTGGGCTGGAACTTGTGACTGCAATGTAAGCAGCAAAACCAATACCAAATTGGCATTGAATCATGAAACAGAAAATGTTAAGTTTGAAAATCATTGAATTATATTTTTCATAATTGGCAACAAGTTGGATCTGATACCACCAGGACTCCTGAATTCCTAGCTGGAAAAAAAAATCTAATGTTTCTGCTTCATCTTTATCACCAAGAAAGCCCTGATATCAGGAAAATTGCTCTATAACATGAAATCTGCACAGTCATTTCAACACTGTATAAGTAATATGTATAATACGTGGAAATCATATGCATTTACCATGTAATAGAAGAGCGAGCGAGATAATTTTTAAGGTGTTCAGCATTCATAAATTTAAAAAAGTCTAAGGCAAAAAATTCAATTAGATATGTTTTCTCTCAGAATTTGAATGAAACACAATTGGCTGATTCTGGATTATTTTTAGAGGTATTATTATTATTATTATTATTATTATTATTATTATTATTACAATACCCAAAGCATCATTAAACATGGGGCAAGAAAACAGGAGAAGGTGAAATGTAATTTAGTGTTGTACTCAGAAGGGTTATTAATGGACTAAAAGGATACTAAAATTTTGTCCAAAAATCAATAAATTGACTTAAAAGCAGAGACTGGAAATTTTTTAACATACATGTTCACACAGACACACATACAAATGGTGTTGAAATGATAGAGGATTCTATTATGTGAGCTTTTCTCTAATGCTTATAATAGCATTAAGGTCAGAATATTAAACAGAGAATGCTTAAATGCATGGCTGTACTGAATAATTAGATCAAGAAGAATGAAAGACATAAGAATACAATTGCAAGAAAGCAACTGATGTGTCCAAACCCATAGGCAAAGTTGTAAAAAAAAGTTAATCAAATTTCCAACCAAAAAAAAAGAAAGAAAGATGGGGAGGGCTGTCTGTAGTGATGGCATACATTATCAAGAAATAGGCATTGTTTCTTTGCATATCAGTGCCAAGAATGTATGTCATGTGGGCTCATATCCTAAGGATATCTCAAATGAATTAAATGAGGAAAGCGATGTGGTATAACTTCTGCATCTAAATGAGGCTGAAGGAAATAACATAAATGTTGCCCTAACACATCAAATGCAAAGAACAGCATTTCTAAAGAAAAACATAAATAACTACACCACAACCCCACCCCACCCCCCAATCATGAAGTGTATTATCTCATGTCTGATTTACATGTGCTCTGAAACCTTCTGAGCTTGGCAATCCGAAGACTCTCAGATTTAAAATCTGGAGCACTTCAACATCACAAAATCATTTATGTGGTTCATAGAAAGAGTATGTGATAGATGAGAAGTGTTTGTCACGCGAACAAAAGGCAAAAATAAAATGTACTCTGAAATACACTATTATTAGAAAAGGGATGTCTGAAAATGAGAAAAAGAATTTAGGAACCCTAGAAGTAATTATTTTTTTACTGGGAAAAACAACTTCTGTTTGAAAAATCACTCCTACAAAAGGAAGTTATTATCTGCTTAGTACAAATTAGCAGGGATGGAGTAAGCTTTGTGTTTTTCCACAATCTCACTTCTGCAACATAGTATTCTCACAATAGCTTTCAATAGCTGTTGGTGTTTTTGAGGCTCCTGTTTTCTCACTGAAGCTGTCGTATTCCTGTTCTCCATTGGACTTGTGCTTTCAGTAGAAATGAGTGTCAAAATTTTGTTGATTAAGGGGGCTAGAAAACATTCACATTAAATCTCTATTATGCTTACATTTTATTGTGGGGTTTTTTTCTCTCCCTGTGCCATTACTAAATAAGAAAAATACTAATGAGAATAGGAATATCAGTATTCCTTTACTTGGATTCTCTGAGTATCTCTACCCCTTTTGGAAATTTTTGTGTAATGAGGTGGAACAAAAATAACAGTTTTATTGAAAGCTTAATCTCGAGGAAAGCCCTGCAAATAGATAATTTCCTGTGATTCTAAATCAAGTTCTGTGATTTGGTTTTCCAAACCTATTCAAAGGATAACCAGCAGTCATAGAAACCACACTATGCAAATAAGGTGTATCATTTGCAATCCTAAATTAGATGTTCTTCTAACAGTTGAAAAAACGACAAAGCATTCCTTTGGTAAATCTGCCAAACATTTTAAATTGTGTGAAAATTCATATTTACTTTTTTGTTGGGTTCCTTATTGTTCCTCCGTTTTCTGTGGTTCTACTGGATTTCAATGACAAGTGAATACAACTGTGAAAACTGGTGAAATAATTGTTTTTCCGCAGCTGGCGTTTGGATAATTTGAAATTGTAATGTGATTTTCGATAGGTTCCACATTACTCATGTTACTGCTGTCACACATGATTTCTCAGAGCCCTGCTCTCTTCACAGACATGGTTACCTGAAGAGTTTGGCAGAAGTTAATCCTGTGGTGGAACATCCAACATGGCATTTGAATGCCTAACTTAAAATGAGAGGCACCTGTTGCAGGAAAAGAGAAGTACCTGAAAATTTATGTTTTCTGAGGACACGGAGCATTTAGAGCACACCTGAGTATGTATAAAACTTGATTTCTTGAGAAATAGGTGTTTTTTGTGATGGGACCAATTAGTATTTTTTGTTTAAAAAGAAACAAACCAAACAGCCACGTTATTTATTTATGTATTTAAGATGTGGTTGGTATTAAATAATGAAATTTAAATTGCATGTTATAATACAATTCAGAATAAATTTGATTATCCTACTCCTTAGGCATAGCACTTCATCTAAAAATCCCTGATGGACACCTTCATGACCAAATACTTCCTGTAGTAGCTGATGAAATTTGGGGAGGGGAGGGCCAGGGGACTAATGTTGAACCACCTGGCAGCAAGAGGATCAAAGGTGGTAAGAGAAGGAAGGAATGGAAAAGAAAATGAAACTGCAGAATTTCTGTTGCATTTGAAAACACCATGAAGACTTGTCATACATTTATAAAAAACAATAATGGGACATGGAGTCTGTGAAAAAAACCAAAAAGCAAAGTATGTCTGCTGCACAATGAATGTTTGAAAAGTTCTCCAAGTATTTTGAACTGAATCCTACATTATACAACTTATATTTTCAATAGAAAATAAGGAGTTAGTGGGAATAGGGATTTATTGTCTGAATAAACCAAGGGTTATGAGGTTTTTGAAAGCATATAGGGAAAGTTCATGTGGACAAATCAGTGAGAATAAGACCCAGTGGTCTCCGAATTTTAGACTTTAGCAAAGTAACTTTTTTTTTCTCAGCTACCCATCAGCAATCTACACTGTCACTGTATCCAGTCTATTATCAAATTAAATGAATGGGGGGGGTAATGATTATTAAAAGAGAAGTTAAGTGTTATGGTCTCTGTTTCAAAGGACACTTAACTGTTCTGGTTTTTTTCACACCATCATAAAATGAAAACAAAGCAATTATTCACAAAATGTGAAAAAATCCAACAATGTAATTCTTAGGAATTTTACTTCTAGTATGCTGTTATCAAATAGATTATTTTTACTAAAGCATTTTTTTCTGCAGTTAAGAAAGGAGAGATGGCCTGGATCCCTTAGTGAGTAATTTTATTCACTGTATACAGTTGGAATTTAATTTTGTCTTGCAGTTTGAGAGATCTTTGACAAGAAACATTTGATTAGCCAATTATTGCACGAATGCAAACAAAATATAGTCTCTACTGTCTCACTGCACAAATTAAATCACAAAGGATTACCATTTACCTGGTGAAAAAGAGCAGTTTGAATATCAAACTTCTCTTCTTTGAAGCAAAGTTTGTCTGAAAAGTCATGTAAGGTAAGATTTTTGTATTTTTTTGCTCGCACTCCTAAACTCCTCCTAGCCCTGCAGCTTTTCCCTGGCAAATTTTTGTTAGATATTTCTTTATGGCAGAGATAACATGTTTGTCGTGTAGTTAGTATAAAAGAATCCTATGCTTAATGGAGCCTAGGTATTGGTGGCTGTCAAGATGTAAAGGTAACAATGTAGTTTTAATATTTTATTTCACAAAACCAGTGAGAATTTACATCATCTCTGAACAGCCACAAGTACCAGAAACTGAAAAGATGCAGCATAGAATGAGGAGGTTTATATATTTATTAAAAAAAAAAAAACCTGAAAAAATCCCAGGCTGTTCTAACACAGTCTCAAAATCTTCTCTGTGAAATTAAAAGGGAATGAAGTGCATGAACTGCAAAGAGGAATCTTAAGGAAAGCAAAAGAATTATTAAACTTACACTGTTCGTGGTACTGAGTGTTATACTGATAAAATTTGTGGGTTTTTCAGTGTAAGCATCTCAGGCAAAGAAAACCACCCTCTATGGAGTTTACCAAATAGGAAGTGCCAATCAATGCAAATTTGCAGTTCTTTTTAATTTTGAGGTATTTGGGTTAGAAGAAGAAGGGATGCCTTGTCTCAGCACAGTATGGAAAGCAGTTCCTTAGCCATTACATCTGAGTCAGTCACGACAAATTAACTAATCGAATGTACTTCATATTTCTTGATCAGATGAACTCAAACTTGATATTAAATTTCAAAAGCTGCATTGTTGTTTCTACCTTTTCCATTTTATATTTACTTAGAATTCTGTTTAAAACAAAGATGAGTACTGTGTCCCAAGGGCAAAAACCTGGCACATAAAATACACATAGAGGAGTTAGATAAAAACTTGGTTTTCATTAAATGTTCCTAAAAGGGGGGGAATTATTTTGCTTCCACGGAGTGTGGAAAGAAATGTGAAATAAGGATGAGTGATGCAATGCTTGGACCTTTTCAGTGAACTGCTCTCAGATTTCCTTCATAGAATCACAGGATATGCTGAGTTCGAAGGGAACTCACAAGAATCATCGAGTCCAGCTCCTGGCCCTGCACGGGACACCCCAAAGAATCACACCCTGTGCCTGAAAGCACTGTCCAAATGCTTCCTGAACTCTGTCAGGCTTGATGCTGTGATCACTTTCCAGGGGAGCCTGTTCAGCCTGCTCAGCCACCCTCGGGGGGAAGAACCTTTTCCTGATGCCCAACCTAAACCTCCCCTGACACAACCTCAGGCTGTTCCCTCGAGTCCTGTCACTGCTCAGGAGAGTGAAGAGATCAGTGCCTGCCCCTCAGCTTCCCCTCGTGAGGATGTTGAAGACCACACCGAGGTCTCCCCTCAGTCTCCTCTTCCCCAGGCTGGACAGACCAAGTGACCTGAGCCACTCATGAGGCTTCCCCTCAAGGCCCTTCACCATCCTTGTGACCCTCCTTTGGACACTCTCTCTAAGGGCTTAATGCCCTTTTTATATTATGGCACTCAAAACTCAAGATACACTAATGTATTGTAGGATCCTCATCAAAAAGTCAGAGTTCTTTCTATCAGAATATGATTTTGTAAGTAAGTGGAGGATGGGGAGGTATTTTTGGACTGACATAGGAGGTTTTTGACGGTTTTAATCCATATCTGGAAATGGTCATAAGTGCAACCCTTAAGGAAGATGCTAGGTAATGTTATCTATCAGCTACTTAAGCATTTCTTCTAGTCTTTGTCAATATTTTTGTAAAAGTTCAGAAATTAGTTTTTCAATAACCCAAAGATTTAGCCACCGTGATTTCAGTTAGGAAGTGATGCAGATTGCAAATACCAGATCTGTCAGAACCCAGATAGGCAGTTTTTCTTTAAATCTATTCCCATGCCCAAGGACCTCTGCATTCTTATAATCTTCACCCTTCAGCTAATGCATTCTTTGAAGCATTGATTTTTTTAAAATTTTTCTTAAAAACATTGATAAAACTGGTTGAGCACAAGCATATTCCTATAATATTATGTTCCCCCGAAGATACCACTTAAAAGTATTACTTTGTTGCCAGTGTTATTGTTGCCAAGTAAAGAAGTACCTCACTGCATTTTTTCTGAGTTTTAGAAACTATTTTGTCCAAAGAACAGAACTTTGGATGCATTTGAAAACACAGCTAAGACCGTTCATTGGAAGAGAGGAAAGCAAAAAATGCTGATGCCTGAATTTTCTTATGAGAAAACAGAAGGAGCAAGTTAAGTGATTACTTACAAAATTGTTCTTCTATTAAAGTCAACAGTGATTTAACACCACTTTTGATTATTGTGTGCATAGAAACTTGAAAACTTAAAATTCAGCAGATGTTTACTACAGAAGCTCTTTTGCAGTCATAAAAAGAAAAAACCACCAAGAAAACTAAAACCAAAACACACTCAAAAAACCAACCAACCAAAAACAAAAACAAAAACAAACAAAAAAAACCCCCCACCACAGAAATTATCAAGATGCTTTTTTTCAAAATTCAAAAATCTAAGAATGATAAGGCCCATGAAAATCTGGGAGAGAGGTGGGGGTAGAGTGAATGGGTTCATGATGCTTTATTTCTATCTGGGCTTAAACAACAACAAACTGTTTTTAAAAGGACACAATATTAAAACAAAGTTTAAAAACAAACCGAACAAACAACCCTTGTAGAACAGATGTAACAATACCAGAACTCCTGTCATTTATTCCTGCTAAGGAAAGATATTATGTTGTCTTCTACAACATCCAATCTAGATAAGGTGCTCATGTGATGAGATTGTAATTGTGATATTGCTGAAAAACACTCTCTGAATCAGAAGTGCCAAGAAAACAAATAAGTTTCGCTGCAGTTTTCAGTGTTCTTGTTGAAAACAAACCTTTCCAATATTTCTGTGTTCAGTGTGGATTAAGAATTATTTTTGTTTTTTTGTTTTTTTCAGCTGTAGTAGCTTCCTCTCTGTTCTTCAGCCTGCGCACCCTGAAGCCTGCTCTCCTTTCTCTCTGCATCCCAGGAGGTGCCTCTGCTCTCTCTCTCCGTTTCTACGTGATGCTGTGGATTTCCCCTCCACACTGCGCCTCTGTGAGGCTCCCATTTCATTCCACGCAGTTAAACCCCAGCCACTCACACAGAAAGGCTCTGGGCTTGCCCAGCGGTTTGTGATTGACGTCCATTTTCAGCCCTCGAACACAGCCTGTGTCAGTCTGGGTAATGGGAGGTCACCTGCCGCTTAAACCCAGGCCAAATGTCAGGCTGGAATGCAACACAGAGCAGCCTCTGAAATTTTCTTGGTCTGCTCTCAGACTTTCCAAGGTCCACTTTTGTTAAAAATATTATGACCTTCTCTGTTCTCAAAGTTATCTTATGCAGTTCTTGCAGCAAAAGGAACTTTAAAAATGGTGTTTTAAGCAACCTTGATAAAATCCTTATGAATTGGTTGAGGATAAATGATTTAGGAACTTTTAAGTTCTCTTAATTTCTGTAACCAAGATAAAACAAGGTTTGAGGAATCAAAAGATGGAGAAATAAAGACTCATAGAACAGAAACCTCTTGAGACAAACTTATATTCACAGTGTTTTTCTACTAGTTACCCGTTAGAAACTTCTTAGATGGTATTTCAATCAATTCAGTGTTGAAATACTAAAACTTAGACCTTACAGATTATAAGAAATCTGGCTGGTATCATTTAATTTTATGAAGTCTTTTATAGATCCACAAAATCCTAATGTTGTGGACATAGAAGGAGTAGAAAAAACTATGTATGGTCATAGGAGGAGAAATATTTATAATCTTTAACTATATAGTTTACTTGGGTGTCTGATACTTCTGGAACCAGTCCTGAGTGTTGGTTTGATTGCTACTCTCAAGGCAGCAATTAATTACAACAGACTGACAATCCTGAAATTAATGCACACAGTATGCTTGATATTTAGGCACAAATTCCACCTCATGTCTATGTACAAATGTAATGAAGATCCCATTGCTGTTTATAGAAATTTATTTTCTAGATTATACATGCAATACTTCAATGATGCAAGGCAAAAGAAAGCTGAGGTTGAATACTGCTTAAAAAGGAAAACTGTAGTATTTGGTGGTCACAAATGTCTTATTTGAGTCTGTGTTCTTTCTTTGGCTGTGCATTTCTCTCATATAAGGAAAAATCTAAAAAAACCATTTTGAACAAATCCCAAACTGGTTACCTCGTTAAAAGAATTAAGGAAGCCTTTCTGTGCCTTAACTGAGTCATTCATTACAACAGAAAGAATTACTTAATTTTCTTTTGTCTTAGGTATAATCTTCATAGGTGACATAGACAATAAAATCAGAATGAAAGGAGTGTGGAACTGCTTAAAGAAGTATGTCAGAGTACCTCACATTAGCCGATTTGATGTTTAAAATGAGAGGTAAGTTTACTGTGCTGGACTGGCTTTAAAAAGGGTACATTTTATGATTAGCTCCTTAGATTCAGATCTTAATATCTTTGAGTGACTTGATATTCAAGACATGTTCAAGCACTGATTTACATTGATTTTGAAAGGAGAAGTATTAATTTGAGTGAGCTGCTTTGTATTCAGCTAGTGTGTAATTAGGCATATCTATGCATGCATTATCTATAGAGACACTTCCCTCATTTCAATTTTTTATAGATATATAGTTTTTAAAATGTATAAAATTCATATGTATGCATACAGGCGCGCAAACTTATATGCATATAACATCTATAAAATTATAAATATGAAAACCAAGTATAGATTTAGGAGACTAATTTGAGCTTCCTTTTAAATTATGGTCTGTGCTTTCAAGATTAAAAATAACTCTGATGTGGGGGATGTAAAGGAAAGGATGTCTGTAATATGCTATTTTTGCATTGAAGTGAGCAAAGAGAGAGGAGAGTGTTTGTAAAACACATTCTTGCCCCTGTGTTGTAAAGGTATTTCTGATACCTGTTCTATAGATCTGAGGTCTAGAAGACCTTTATTGTGTTGTGATGGAGGCATAGAAAAATAGTGACAGGTATATCATTTAATAAGTTTGAAAAGTGGACAATAAATAACAGTTTTTTACTCCCACTTTCATTGGTCAAATTAGAGTAATTTATACCTTAGTCCCTTGTTGATCTCTTTCTGCTTCACTTCATCCATCTCAAATCAGCCTTCACTCATACAAGAAGAGTGTGATTTAATTTGAGAAAAATGATACCTTCATCAGACTGATTGTGTGTTCATCCTTGTTTACTTCCTTATTTCATGTTTTTGAGAGGGTGAGAAAAAAGAGCAGATATTTATTGTTGAGTAGAAGTGCATTCTCCCCCCCAATAATTCAGTATAATTATGATTAACCCAATATCCGGAGGAACTTGACATTCTAAGGGTCTTGTGTGTTTGAAGATAGGGAGGGTGGTGGATTGTTTAAAGGAAAAAAAAAAAAACCCTAGATTAAACAGTAACACAGTAATCATTATAGACACTTACAGAATGTGTTCCTAAGAGATACATTTGATTTTTCTGAAAGTGAGATCTTATTGCTTGCATCACTGTCATTACAAAGGGTATTCAGTTAATTCTTCTAGAATGAAGCATTACTTTATAAAAAAACTATTAGTGAGGAATAGAATTAAGATACAATACTTCTTCAGGGCTTGCTTCAAAGAGATTAAATGAGAAAGATTTACATTACATGCATAGAGAGCAGGGATGTGAAACAATGCCATAAAGTAAAGAATGATCTTTTCTTCTATCTGATGAATAAGTGTGTCAATTAAATATAACAATTAAGAGGAATAATTATGCCAAATATGTCTTATATATCAACAGTGCAAAGTAAGAAGAAATATGGTTTTAGGAAAGATTAGGTAATTCTTTGTGGGAACACCATACATTAGTTACAGTCGGGTGATGGTTTACAGGCAGCCTGGTAGAGGAGGCAACAAGACCTACCATGTTCATAGAGCAATCCAGAAAAGAAATTAAATTAACCTTGTGGGCCCAAAAGTGCTCTTTTGGCACAATGCTCTTTTTTCAGTGGTGAACGATAGGACAGAGGATGGAGTAGAGTTACTTCCTCTTCACCTGCTGAGTTTGGTGGGTGATGGGAGGCAGAAGGGAAGATTAATTATGCCACCAATCTGTTCTTAGCCTTTTGCTCGCCTTTTTTTGGGCAACTTAGACAATAAATACAAAGTAGTGCCCCGAAGCAGTGAAAAATAGCAGAAAAAAGGGGACAACCCCTCCTTCTCCACCCCTCATTTTCTTGTGTGGGTGTTTTTAATTTTTTTTTTTTTTTTATTCAGGCTATGCTTTTTCATTTCTTCTTTAATTAAGAAAAAGTCTTTTTTTCAAGACTCAAAAGTTTTTGTTTCACTTTTTAAGTAGCTTATCATAACTGGTTTGCCCTTCCTAGGTGGGAATCTCCTGCCGTTATGCACTGCTTCATGAATGGGTGAACATAATCTAAAAGTGGAAGTCTCAAAGAACATTTTAATGAGGAAAGGAAGTGAAAGAATTATTTTTTCTAATATTTAATTATTCAAATAACTTGGAACTGGGAATTCTTTTCTTTCATTCTTTTTTTTTTTTTCCTAATCTTTACAGTACCTCCTTATTAAAAACAAGGGACTATTTAACTGCTATCAAATAGTCTTTAAAGCACATTCCAGCCAAGATACAAAGATAATTTTGAAGAAGCAGACCTGGTCTCTAAATCAACCACAGAAAAGTCCTTGTAGTCTCGTGGTGTTTGCGAGCCTCTTTCTGACAGCTGCTCTGTCCTGAAGTCATTGGAAAAGCAAAATGTATGGAAAAGGATGGTGAACTGCCCAGAAGAGCTGTCAAAACAAAAGTCTAGCAATATGTACGAAGCAGAATATATTCCAGAGGTATTCCTTTCTTTTACTAGGAAAACAGAAAAAAAACAAGGCTCACATCTACATCTTTCTTTTTTTGTTTTTTTTTGTTTTTTGGGGGTTTTTTGGGTTTGTTTGTTTGTTGGGTTTTTTTTGTTGTTGTTTTTACTCTTCAAAGCATGACACGCGTACTTGGGAACTTTCCTGCTTTTTCCTTCTCCTCATTTTCTTACAGGTATCATGAAACGCCTTGAACTTTAAGAACACTACAAATTTTAGGCAAGTATGTTTTGCCCAAGGAAAGGTTTTGCAAGTGCCTAGTAAGTGTAACTATTGAGCCATTTTTGAAGGTCAGATCTGAATTTATCATGCTCCTTTCAGACTTTCTCAGTGCTGTAGTTGCAGTTGCTTAAACAGACTAAAACGCAGTGGAATTCCGGGAAGGGAGACTGTTATCTTGCATACTGATTTTGAAAAGGTCTTAGATGTCCTGGTTATAGATATTGCTGGTGAAATACTATTTTGAGAAGGCAAAGGTCAACTTGAAACAGAAAAGAAGGAAACACGAAGTCAAATTAAGTGGATAGGATATTCTGTTGAGGAGGACAAACAAGTCCATAAGACACTTACGGGATTATAGAACCTACAGCACAGGATGGAAAGTCACAAATTAGAAATCATATGGCAGGGGGCGAAAAAGGCATCAGAATGACCTGAGAATTAGAAATTCTGATGGCACAGGTTGAAGAGTTTAATTCTTTTGCTCTGCTTCATTTGTCCAAAGTTATTTTGGAAAGTAACCTATTCATGGTATACTAACATAAGCAAGAGGTAAAAAGACTTTTGAGTACAGAGAGCTGTTTAGTCTGAAGGAAATGGTCATAGCAAAATCAAGCAACTGACAACCAATGATTCTCTGGTTAAAATAGAAGTATTATTAAAGCGTTTTTTCCAGTGATGGTAATAGATCACAGAGTGAATTCCCCACTAAGTAGAATCCTAATTTGGAAAGTGCATCTTTCTAGAGGCTGTAAGTTCAGTCAAAAATTTGATGCAATATTTATTTCACATCCACTATGAAGAAGCTCAAAATTTATTTTAATAGTCCCTAGGAGGTCTTAAATATGCAAATCTTTATATGAAATATAATGTCACATTTCTGTGGCGATCTGCAGTTCATACAATGTATGGATATGAATTAAATTAGGGTAAATTATGAAGATAAAATTAAGAACAAGTAGAATAACTTCAAAGCCCAATGTATTAATCAACAGGTTGATAATCTCTGAATTCATCTGTATATGATGCTACAAACATAAGTTGCAAAAATATTGTAACACTCCAGGGACTTATTAGAGCTGGATAACATTTACAGTACTGTGGAAAAGCAGATTTAAGGGGGGTTTTTGAACTAGTGCTGAACCTTGGGTCTTGGGGACATGAACAAACAATGAAAGCAGGCAAGAGAGATACCCCAGGAAAGAAAAATTTAACAGAAGATGATCAAATTGTAGAAAAGTGTATATAGTACCAGTCAGGAGTAGGAGAAATTAGCACATTGCTTTTGTGTTTGACAAATAGAAAGGAAGTTGATGTATTACTCAGCAAAATATTTCCTGTTGACTTCTCTTTCTCACCATTGTTTAAGATGATGGATTCAACACATAGCATTTAGTTTAGCAATTTGATGATATTCCTGAAAATAGGGAGCCCATTTTTGATAACCTGCACGAGCTCTCAGGATGAAGGTGGCGTTAACATTTTATGTTACATATCTATGTAACACTTACCAGGTGGAAAGTACAAAACCAGGAAAGTACTAATCATTTTTATCACATCTAGATAACTAAGGAGATTTGCAATTCAAAGTGTCATATTTCTTTTTTAAAATTTTCCTTGGAAATATCACTACATTCAAAACTGAATTCTCACTTTATGCAGAGTTAATTTTCCATGCTAGAATTTATTTTGCATTTATAAAAAAAAGTTCTGTTGAGATAATTATACTCCAAAAATTAAGACAGACAGAGTAAAGAAAACTACTTAGGATTGGAATTTAGAACAAATACTGTGATACAAACTAGTACTAGTACAAAGATGCAGCAGAGACATAACATATCCAGAAAGATTCATCATCCTCTCAACAAAAGGAATCTTATTTTGATGTGGGTTAATTTCTACAAAGGTAATCTTTGTATAATTGCATGGTGAGAAAGGCAGTGGAAAAAATCTGACTCTTTGGAATAACCACCCTTCCAAAAATATATTAAATAGAATAACAAAGTAATTCTTTCTGAATTGAACAGGAATTAATATCAGCTTTATTGTGTCTCTCTGGGTAATAGTTTTTTAATGGAATTTTTTTGAGAATGCAGACTATGATTCCAGCTGAGGATTAGTCAGGCATATTTTAACTGAAAGAAACTTTAGTAGAGGTAGCCTTGAGATTATATTCTTTATGTTACCTTTGAGGAACAATACTGGCTCCCTAAAGATGAAAGCAGAGTATGAGGACATAGGGAGAAAAAACAGCCCTACCACAAAGGCTTATAATATTGTTTGTCTCTTGCAGACTCATAATTTGACCTTTTTAAAACTGAGGAAAGACACCTAAGGCAAACCAGCACATGATATAGATGTAGAGGTATCAGGATTTTTTTGTTTCTTTCTTCTATCACTTCCATACCTGAGGACACACAGTTGTGTCAAAAAAAAAAAAAAATCTCAATCCTATCTGATGAAATCAGATAACTAAATAATAGCAAAAAGAAAAAAAAAAAAAAGGAAGAAATAAACTAAGAGAGACAAATAAGAACTTTTCACGGAAAAGGGAGAAAAGTAACATGTGAATGTTGTAGCTGTGGCTGCATTTGTTCTCAGCCTAGTGGAGGTTGTTACCAGTTCATAAAAAATAGTGAGTTCTCTTTTGTTTTCACACCTCCCATGCATTCGGAGGATCAATACACTTTTGCTATATCAACGAGAAATAAAGAAAATGTGATATATTTGAGGTTTAATTATTCCATGCACTTTCAGAAGTGTCAGAACAGGCACACCCTTTCCCTTGCCAATACCTTCTTTGATTTTGTTTTAAATGTATTTTGCAAGAGGTATTCATGTACAAATCTGGGACAGTAGGTAAAGCTATGCCATATATTACCTCCATTACTCTTCTGTGCTCACTGCTGCAGATGACCTGAGCAACACAGAAATGAGAGACTCAGAATTAACTTTTCTGAGAAACTGGGCGATGTTAAGCACCTAGAAAACCATGGTGATTGTAGAAGAGCTCCTGCAGATACTACTGGAAGGCAGGAGATGCTGGAGGTCTGCGTACCCCAGTGTCACCAGCAGCTTTGCAAGGCTGTGGTGACATAGGCACAGGTGTCTGCTGCTGACACAAATTTTAGTTGGCTATTCTGGAATTCTTTTTGTCCTCTCTATGAATTTAATAGGGAATTTAACTGAGTTACAGGTAAAGGTTTTTTTTTTAAATCAACGCCTTAAAAAGAACTGCTTCAGGAATGCTTGGCATCTGAAAAAAGTTATTTTACTGCGAATTTCTTAAGAAATTTTATTTTCCACCATTTATCTCTGACAGGATAAGTCAGAATGGAGAAATATTAGAGGGTGTTTAGTAAAAAAATTAATCTTCCTTGGAAAGTTAAGGCAAATTATCAGAGGCATCTTTTTCTCTTTAATAATCATACAAGAAACTATAATTTGCAACTAGAGATGTCTCTCCTAATTTTTCTTTCAATAGTGATAAAAATGTTTCGCTTTTCAACTAAGAAGAAAGTGCGTTGAGGAGGTATTTCTCACTGAAAAATAAAAAGTGTTTCTGCTTTACTCTTTCTCACTCAAGGTCACTTGTTTCTAATGTTTATATCCATATATGAAGAGTAAATTTTTTTGTGTACTATACTATTAAGCTATTGATAAATGCTGTCTGAAAACATGTGGATTATTTATGCATGTGAATTTAGAGCGGCAGTTACTTGGATTATAATGATAAGTTTTTATCCTAAGATTTTTGAGAACCTTCAAGTTCAGGGAAAATTTCTTAAGAAGGAAAACCATTATACCACTCTGTCTTGCAATTTGTTTAAAACCAGTTTGTTCCTCATATGTATTACATAGTTTAAATATCAGAAAGTTTGAACTGCATTTTTGGGCCCATGCTAATTTTTTTTTTAGGGAAAACAAAGGAATCAATCATTGGAACAAAATTTAATCTGGCAAAAGGCCAAGTTAGCAGTGTAAAAGAGCGTTCTTAAACTGTTTAAAACATTATTCACTTAACTTTGAAGGTCTATAGAAAGGCCATTTATATTGAAGAAGGAAAGATAAACAGATTTTTATTTTCTTCTCAGAAAAGTAAATGTATGTTAGTTTTGAAAGTCTAACTGTCTCCTGGTGAATTTAGAAACCATAAAATTAAAGTCAAGCATTGCACTTTTATGATGAGAACTTAAAAATCCACCAGTAATGACTGAGCTATCAGTAGTGCTCTCAGTTGCTCTGGCTGTCAAATAGACATCTTTCCTTTTCTGACAAGGAACAAATTTAAAGTGGAGAACAACAACATTTCTTTATCTGTGGATATAAGGTGCGTATGAAGTTATGTTCAACATCAGTGATCTGTAGAGTTGCCTAAAAGAAAGTATTTATGTGGGAGCTATAATCCAGAAACTGTTCTTTCAAAAGTAAATTGCTCTGATTTAAGGTGTTCTCATTGACATGATCTGCTTTAAGTGTTAATTTTTAGTTAATCTGAGGTATTTTGATGCCAGTTTTTTACAATAAGTGGAATAGAAAATGCAATAACCTTTATTTGATACTATTTCCCACTTTTTGGTTGTTTTGGTGCTTGACTGAGTGCTTCCATTATATTTAGCATTTAAATTGCACAGACTGGAAGCACTTCTCCTTGCCAGACATTAGCATGTCCTGGAAAACAAGAGAGCAGAAAAGGAAAACCACAAAACCCTGTCCCGTGTAGCTGACAGTGTTTTCTATTCAATGCCACGTCTGAATGACAATTCACAGCATGAAAAAGGTTTGGGTGCTTTTTAACTTAATGAACATTCAAAGGCTTACATGTATGGCAATATATTTTTTTCCTTCAAATAAAACATAGTGCAGCTCAATTTTTAGTCATAGTGGCCATAGAGTACTAGATTTTATAGAAGGATATCAATGTTCTGTGGTAGATATCAATACCATCTGTTGAACACAACTTTAGATGAGTAACTTTGGCCTCACATTAATGCGCATTCATGGGAGGAACTGGCAGTACTGTGGAGTTATTTAAAAACATTGAACATCCACATTTTAATAAGGTCTCTGCTCACTGATGATTAAAAATATGAGATGAAGCTGAAGCTATTTGGAAAAGTATGGACTGAGCCATAAAGTGGCTAGTTATGTACCAGTATCTTTGCAGTTTTTAGAGCTGGCTGAAACTGATGTATTTTAGACAAGATGTGCTATATATAATGGGGGGAGAAAAAAATGAAGAAAGGAAAAAAGGCTTGAAAAGTCACATAGCTCTTTGTTTCAAAATGTCTTCCATGACCTGAATGTTGTTCACTTCCCCCTGGAGAGGTGACACTTTAAAGCCCATAGAAGTCTGTAGCTCTGTAATTAATACTTTAACATCTCACATTAGGAAATTTTCTACTTATGGCTAAGATTTCCTGCCTTATCTAACTTGTCTGCCATTTATATTAAACCCTTTACTACAGATTCAGTTGGTTTGGTCATTCAAGGTTGAGGATTTATTCAGTCAAAAGAAGCTAGAGTCAGGATTGCTCATGTTCTGATAAAAATACAGGAGGAACAAATGCTACTTTCTCACTGATTTTCATAGGAGTCAGCCCCATTTCTGTTTGTAGACTTTTATCATTGAAATTTCAGTAGTCAAATGCTAAGTTGGAAATCCAGAAAGAATCAAAAGGTTATCAAGTATTTCTCTATCTGAAGGTCAGAGTTGTTGTTCTGTTTCATTTAATTTTGGTTTAGAGATTTGGTAGCTCAATAAAAACTTCTTTCCCAAACGCAAAAAGACAAAATGCAAATTCACTGCTTGATGATGAAGGATGAACAAGTAAGTTCTTAATTTTTTAATCATCCATATTAATAGTCTTCATTTGGCATGCACATAATGGCATTTATCAAAGCATGTGAAAATACTTGACACATCCTTTATTGAGCCTCTTAACACTTCATAGGATTAAATCTATCTTCCAGATAAATGTACTACTACCAATAATAAAGTGATAAATACTTCTTTTTGCGTCTTTCTAAGCAATAATCAAGATTCCATATTCAATCTGAAAAGAATTAACTGCTTCTGGTGGTCCCTGGTTAAAGGCATCTGAAGTGAAATGTGGAGATACAGTCAGTAGATAAGATCTGAGCAGATGACACTTTTTGTACAACAAATGAAAATTAATTCACTTTGTGACCTATTTAGAGAGCTCACTGTGTGGAAGGATCGAAGGTTAGGGAGAGGGGGGTGTAAGCAGTAGGGGAAGGAATGACAGTGAATCAGATTGTCAGCTCATATAGGGAAATTCTTTTGTATTGGAAAACAGAATATTGCACTGGAATAGCTAAATATTCTAGGGAGTAAACTAAGGGCAATAGACTAAAGGGGACTAAACTAAACTGGGGGGAAAGTTGAACACTTTAGTTATTGCAAAATGGATTATGTTGGTGACCTTTTGAGAAATTTGATTGCACCTTTTTGCTTCAGGGTTCTGTGATACCTGGCTTTGTCCATTCCTAGGCCTTGTAGGCTTTTTGGTGTTTTATTGCTGCTAATGTGACCATAACAATAAGCTTTTTGTAGGCTGAAACAGTTTAATCCTTTTTCAGCAGGTCACTGAGCAGGGGTGACTGGGGAACGGGTTTGAAACACTCTTCTGAGTTGTAATCTCTACAAATATACTGCGTAAGTGTCAGCAAGCCAATCCTTTAATGCTGGCTGGAATACTAAAGCAAATTCTCAGAGTGGTGAAACAGTTTGCTTACTTGAGGTAGAATAGAGTCGGGGTTAAGACAACGGAAGGAAAAAACCAGGGATGCTGCACTGACTACAGATCACAGAATCAGAGTGGTGAACGGGGGTTTGGAGAAATTGTGGTCAGCATTCAAAGAGTGTATCCTGTTCCAATGAATAAGAATGTATTTTTGGTGGTGGTTTGGAATGGTTTTGTGTGGCCAGGTTTTGGTAGCAGGGTGGCTACAGGGCTAGCTTCTGTGGGAAACTGCCAGAAGCTTCCTCTGTGTCTGATGGAGCCAGTGCCAGCAGCTCTAGGATGGACCTGCCACTGGACAAGGCTGAGCCCATCAGTGATGGTGGTGTTCCCCCGCTGGGTAGCAGATTAAAAAAGGGTAAAAAGCTACTTCGCAAGAGAAAATTGCAACCAGAGAAGAGAGGAGTGAAAATTAGTGAGAGGAGCGCCAGAGTCAGTGAAGAAAGGGCAGGAGGTGTGCCAGGCCACCGGAGCTGGGACTCCCCTGAAGCCCATGGTGCTGCCCATGGTGAGGCAGCTGTGCCCCTGAGCCCATGGGGATCCATGGGGATGCAGAGATCCATCTGCAGCCCATGGAGGAGCCCCACGCTGGAGCAGGTGGCTGCCTGAGGAAGCTGTGACTGATGGGAGCCCACACTGAAGCAGGCTCCTGGCTAGGACCTGCCGTCCCATGGAGAGATGAGCTCATGCTGGAACAAGTTTGCTGTCAGGGCTTGTGTCGCCACAGGGCACCTGCGCTGGAGCAGTGCGTGAAGAACTGCAGCCTGTGGGAAGGACTCATATTGGGGAAGTTCATGGAAGACTGTTTCCCACACTAGAGTAGAGGAAGAGTGTGAGGAGTCCTCCTTTTGAAGAGGAAGGAGAAGCAGAACAGAAACAACTTGGGGTGAGCTGACTGCAGCCCCCATTCCCTGCCCCCTGTGTCACTGGGGAGAAAGAGGAGAAAATGGGGAATGAAATTAGGCCCTTGAAGAAGGGAGGGGTGAGGGGGAAAATGTTTTGAATTTTTATTTTTAAATTTTCTAATTGCCCTACTGGAATTTGATTGGTAATAAATTAATCTAATTTCCCCAAGCTGAGTGTATTTTGCCCTTGACAGCAATTGGTGAGTGATTTCTCCCTGCCCTTATTTCTACTCTTTGTTGTATTTTACCTCCCTTCTTCAGCTGAGGAGGAAAGTGATAGAGCAGCTTTGGTGGGGGCTTGACATCCAGCCAAGCTCAGAATGGCACAAGGATGCCCTTTAATTGCTTTGATATTTACTTTTAATGTATTAGACATGAACAAGTTCTTGAAACTGGGGAGGCCAGTTTCTTATCTCAAGAGGTAACTCAGGTGCTCGGTGATTTAATATTCTCAGCACTGATAAAGGGGAGCACACTGAGCATGTGGAGGCTGAAAGGCAATTGAAAAGAAATAATGGTTGAGTGACGCAGTTCACAGTTTCAGGGAATTAAAATGAAGCAAGAACAGCAGGATGGGGACAATTCACTTAAAATTTTTTTCCAACACTGTCCTGAGAATTTAAGCTGGGATAGCACCCTCTCACTTACAACTCCTGCACAGGAGTGTTCTCTTCCTACCACCCATCAGCACAATATTCACATGTTAAAACTGTGGCTTCTGGGAAGAGCTGGCAGGGAAAGTGAAGAGGAAATGGTGGTTACAGGACAAGGCTTAATAGACCAAGGGAAGCACTAAGGTCTCCTCTAGAATCTGAAAAGGAAACCCAAGGAGTCATGCAGAAGTAGACACAAATGAAATATGTCTGAGTACAAAAATTAAGGCCAGCACAACTATGTGAAGATAAACAGAAGGCTAGGAAACAGTACAAAGGAAAATGAGCAAATAACTTAAAAGCAACCAGGAGATACATGAGAAATTAAAGGAAGGTAAAAGAGATGCAGTTTTACTGCTTAATATGAACCAATAGAGGTAACAAGAGAAACAGAAGGCAAGCTGGAGTACTGAAAGGGAGGTTGAAGAAATTAAAGTAGTAAAGTAAGGTCAGTTCCTTACCTCAGCATAGAGTATTTAAGGAAGACTAAGACTTTTATTATGAGATGCATAACTTAGTTATATTTAACAGAAGTGATAGATTAATATACTGGCAGCATTACTGCAATCTTTTCCATCTTTGTAACAATTTGGATGAAAGATTGTCTTTTGAGCACCTCTGTTTTAAGAAAGAGAAGGACAAAGAAGATAAACATACTGCCTATGCTTAGGTATTCTTCCTTTTCTTCTGGAATTCTTTAACTCTCTCTCTCCACATTGGATTGCACCTGGGCATTGAGACTTGTTACCAGAATAAATATTTTCCTTTGTGTACCCAAAGTGGGCACTACTGGTGTTGCAGGCAGCTGTCTAGCACACATCAAAGCTGTCTGCAGGCTCCGAAAGCTTGATCCATTTGGGGAATTTAGAATACTTTAAAAGAGAAAGGAGGGGCAGAAAAGTATTCTCATACTCAAATGTTTACTTCTGGCTCCAAGAGACTTAGGGTATGACAAAATAGCTTTGATTTGTAGGGAAGATGATTTACATCACATGTCAAGGAAAACCTTTTTTTGTGAAAACGGGTAATTAAGCAGGAGGAAATAGCTTCCCTTGGGAAGTTAAGAAATCTTGTCTTTAATAAAGTCTTTTTGAAACAAACATCTGTCGAACATCTGTCAGAGGTAGTCTGAGCCTACCTAACCATGCTTCAGTGGCCGACAGACTGTGTCAGTCTGCAGATCAGTTCCAGCCTTACTCCTGCCATTCTGTGACATCATGGAGGGTTTTTCTCCCTGACTACACAAAAGCATCAGAGAGTCTCAAGCTGTAATTAAAACATCTGCTGAACAAGGAGGGGTTGTAAATCTCTAATCATAGGAGGCACAGTGAATGCCATCAAAGTGCCAGTCGCTTTCCACTTCAAACTTCTCCCGAGAAGAGTTTCTTGTGCAGCAACTTAGCCATCAATAATTAATTTCTAATAATACTCTATTGGTTTAATATTTGCCCACTAATATAATGATCACATCTTGCTCTTTGACAAAAGGTTCCTATGAAAAAAACAGTTATCCTCAAATGGTTGTGTCATTCTAACCCAGTTATTTTGATTTCTCACTGACTTTACTTCGTAGTTATGCAAATGGGATTTTCATACAAATGTAATCCATTTCTATTGTAATGCAAACATTAATTTGTTTGACACTCACAGTTGCCTGGCTTAGTGTCTAATAGTTATGTGCCCACCATCCTCTGAATTTGCTGCTATTTCATTGCTGTTAGTTTTCATTCTGCTCTTTCTACAAAGGTAAAATATCTGATGCCTCCTGAATGAGGCACTGAAGGATTCATTTCTTCTTGCCTCACAGAAAAGCTCATGTTTTCTTTGATCAGAAGAACAATGAAATGGTCTATACTTTTATAAAACATACAAAAGTAGCATTTCAAAATGACACAGTGTCAGTCCCACAATTTACCTGAGTAACTTTCAATAAAACATTATTTTGAAAGTGATCAGTAAAGTGATCATCTATCATTAATATTTGCTGTAGAGTGAGATGTTTCTGTGAAAATACGATCTTAAAAATTCTGTTTAACCACTTGCCTGTTTCAGGAAGATATTCAATTCTAAGAGCAAAAAGACATGGTTTTCAGTATGTTTGATCATTCAGATCATTCAATTGGCAAGTATTCTGCTTTGACAGTGGAATAGTTAAGCACTGAGAGAAAAGAGAAAAAAGGAAAAGGAAAGGCAAAGAGAAAAATCAAAGGGGAGGAATGAGAAGAGGAAGAGAAGGAAAAGAGAAAGGAAGAGAAGCTTCTTCCCAATCCCAGTAAAGTACTAGGCTTTGCAAAGAAGATTCTAGTCTCTTCAGAGTCAATAATCAGGTATTGAGTCTTGTTACATAATGCTGATGATGATGATGACGATGATGATTATAATAATGATAATTAATTAAGGATGAGCTTTCAAGTTGGTTATGTTGGTTTAACAATGGGGAGATTTATATTGACTTCCGTGGGATCAGAACCAAGTCAACAATGAGCTCCTGTGTAAACATATTTCTAATTGAGAAAGATTAAGAGCTCATAATGCAGTGTTACCATACGTGTCTAATACAGTATTTGTATTACTTCTAATTTGCAGAAAAAAGAATCCCACAATCAAAAGAATTAAAATATGTGTTGCTTCTCAACTGTTGCATAAGCTCTTGGGAATCTTCTATTTTTCTATTGCCAAGCGGAAATATTCGAATTTTTTATTACCAAACATAGTGTCTTGCCTTAATATTTCCTACCCTCATTAAAAGCATTGCACATTATAGGTTTTTGTTCCCCATAGCAGCTTTTAGAAACACGGAGGACAAGTAGTACAGGAGAACTAACTCCTGAGGAACCCTGAATGTGGGCCAGGATAACTTAGTTCCTGTTCTTACTACTAGCTTGCCCTCTGCCAATATCTGACTGAAACTAAGAGTTGGCCATCACCGTCATCTTGCTGGCTTGTGGCAGCATCAAAGTTTATTGTCTATAAAGACACAGCAAAGAAAATATTCTCACAACTCTCATGATCTCCAACTGCTATTCCCTGAATAGACTATCAGACCTGAGCACAACTTCAGTGTTAGTAAAGCTGCTCTTCAAAATACCCCTGCCAGGTGACAGTTCGTGTGCCATTTCTCCAGCATATATCACTTATTTCCTATTAAAATAAATGGCATCAAGTTTTCTCCTGCAGCTGAATGCATTTGCCTATCTCTTCTGGTCACTGTGAAACACTTGGTAAAATACTCAAAGAACTGTACCTGTACCTGTAGCCAAACACAACTTTGTTTTCTAACCCCATGATTCTAATTCATCTTGCCAGTGATATCTTACAGCTACCTGAAAATGTCCACAACCACTATATATGTGAAAATGAGAGTAATATTTTTTTTTTCTTTTGGCACCAGCAGCTTTCCAGTAAAAATATTTTTACATCCAGGCAATCTTTTGGACAAATGTATTTTTTGCATTATGCTAGCGAGTGCAGATTGCTTTGTTTGATGCTTGCAAAATGTTTAATGAGCTGGTAAAAGGCTTTTCACTATCCACCTGATATTTTGGAAGGGAAGAATATCCTCAGTATCCTACATTTGGCCAAGCAGATACGTAATGATCTGCCTGAAAGATATTTGCATTATTTTCATGAGAATTCTTTATATCAACACATCAGGAAATGCATGGAGATGTCAAAAGGAAGAAACTCCCGGAAATTCCCTTTTTATGCTTTAAACTAGAAGGCTATTTAAATAATAGAAATTGAAAAGTGGTGTGGTTTTTTTTCTTCTACTATTTACCAAAATTTTTCTGACTGTTCCATGTAACATAATAGACCACTATTCATTGTGAGAGTGAAATAGATTTTATAAAAAAAACATAGGATCAGGCTTTTTTTTTTCTGTTCTTATTTACAGTATTTCGCTATTGTAATGAACGATAACCTAGAGTTCACCAAGAAATTCTCATAGCGACTCTATGGAACAGTTGGAGAATGGCACAGGCATTTTTAAGCTAAACTGCTTTTGGTGAGTTAATGTTCAAGGTCAAATAAGGCGATCCAGTGTCCCTAAAGTATCTTTGTGTTATGAACAGAACCCTCAGTGCCTGTTGTGACCTTTGGTAGATGTACTTACCGTCAGTCTTAGCTCCCACTTTCGGCAAAACCGCTACAATTTATAATTACTCACATGATTAAAAGTGAGACATCCAGCTAAACAAAATAATAAAGAACACCGAAGGTTTTAAAAAGCATTAAAAAAATCTGTTATCGTTTTGTGTCTTTAATAGCTTTTTCTAAAAGGAGTTAAAGGCAGAAAATGAGAGCTTTTTTTTTGTGTAAATGTTTCAGCATGCTTTTCTCAAAATTAATTATTCAATGTTAAACTTAATAACCTACAAACAGAAAATAGTATCAAATTAGTATGCTGTATGTTTATCATAAGCAGCTGAGAGTGAATTTCATTTGCTTTAGCAAAGCTCCCTGTATCAATTGTATGTGTCAAGACATATAAACACAGAAATGTTGGTTATATTCTAAATGCATTGTCTGTTACATATTTGTTCCAGAGAGAATAGCTATCACTGTTTGTTTAGAAACACGTAAGTTTGATATTTATTACACTTTCCTCCTTAAAAATGTCTTTGAATGTCACTTTCAGTTCAAAGAAAATAATTTCTAGGCTTTTGCATCTGGGAACAGCTTGCTTCATATGATCAAAAAGACCTATTTATATACTTTGATTTAGTTGTCCTTTAAATATAGCAATGTAAGAGATCATTCAAGAACTGTAAGCAAGTCATGTTTTGCATATGAAAATATTCTTCTATGGAGAAAATAAGACAAAAAAACTGAGTCATTTAGAAGACATTGAAGGTTTTTATTGTACTTTTATTTGCACTCATTGCTAAATAAAAACAGTTAATTGTAGATCTTTTGATAAAACTGATAGGAGTATAAATTTAGGAGACCAAAATAAACCATGAATAATAATGATAGAAAAAGTTGAGCATTCAAAAATAAATGAAAAATCTCTTTTAAAGAAAATGAAGCAAATGTGAACGAAATAATGTATTAAAAAGGGTTCTAAAGTAGGATAGGAGAAATTTTGACCCTGGAAGCATAAGGAGCTCTCCTGTTGAGCTCAGTGATGCATGTGAGAGCAAAATTTGACTTAATGTCTCTGAAATGTGAAAAAAAAAGTTTAAGGAAGGGCACTAACTTTGCTAATCTACAAGGCCATCACACTGCTCACCTTTCTTACTTATGATGAGCAAGGTCCAAGAACAAAACTTCCTGCTCTATGCTACTGATTTCAGTGAGACTTTTCATTCTTCTTTTGTTCAGGATTTGTTATACTGGATTATGTACATATTTGTGGCTATTTGACTATTTGAAACTACCTCTTTATGTAGCAGAAACTTGTTCAAAATTGGTTGTCAGAGTACCAATATCCTACTTGTGAAAGAGATGTTTTTTGGTTTTTTTTTTTAGATTCAAGGAGTCTATATTAATAAAAGTTCTAAAAATTGATGGAAAAGATGTTTATCTGAATTCTAAATTTTTAACTATCTTCCATGTGGCATAGAAAAAATTGTAGTTAATGGAAAATGAGTAAATATTCAAGAGGAAGGTCACGTAGCTCATCCATTTAGTTTGGGACTCAGCTCTTCTCAATAGTCTGACTGCATAGTCTGATCAAGAGTGAGGAGCCCTCTCTGGTTGTTCCTGTAAAGGAAATTTCACCTTTTTGAAAGTAATTATATATATTTGTTCAGACAGACAGACACTGAGAGACAATGGGTGAGAATATATCCAGGTCCTTACATAAATTGAAGTTAATTTTTTTTCTGTAATTTTATTTACAAAACCCAGACTTAGCATGAAATATTCACGTCCACAGCAAGAGGGAAAAGGAAAGGAAAGGAAAGGAAAGGAAAGGAAAGGAAAGGAAAGGAAAGGAGAAGAAAGGAGAGGAAAGGAAAGGAAAAAAAATCTGAATAACCATTCTAAAGCGGTAGTTTGAAGAAAGAGAAGTGAGAAGTGTCTTATTTGGGCATGGAGAAGGGTTATAGACCTTCATATCAGCAGACCATTGAAATGCAGAACAAGCAAATAAGAAGGTCAGAATTAAGAATCCATAGGTGTTAAACTTGTCCCCTGTGAGGCATATGCCATATGATAGGAATTCAATTACCTGCCTCCTCCCATTTCCTGACTTACCTGAGCACCCCAGCTGAGTGGTGAGACCTCATCAGACAGGAGAATGTCTGCAGTTTGAGGAAGTCTTATCGTCCTGAAATTAAGGGAGCATTTCGGAGAGCAGAGGGAGCCAAATCTGCTCATCCCTGTTGAGTCAGCCTTTCAAAATCTGCAATGCCTATTATGTGTGCATGCACAACAAAAGGCTGGAGCAGAAGGCAAGGACAAGGAGACTGATTTCACCAGTCTTCTCTTTTGTAGCTTTTTAAGAGCTCGTTAAAGAAAAGGAGAAGGAGGAGATAGAATAGGCAGAAAAAAATAGGTGAGGAAAATTAATACTTCAAATGTAAATTATAGATGAAATACTTCATAGCTACTTATAGGTGGAGTTGCTGGGAACCTCAATTTTTCTCACATGATTTTTTAAGATTTCAGGTAGTCAATAGCAGAGTGGGTTTTCTAAAGAAGACCCATGAGAGGAGTGTTATGGAATAAGTACTCTGAAGTCAGCATTTTCACCACTAACACACTTCCTTCCCACGCTTTTTCTTCTTGTTTCAAAATAATGTACAATCCTATAACATTAACTTGTAAAAAAAAAAATAAATAAAAAAAATTGGTGAATCAAAAAAATAAGTCCTCTCTCAAAATGAAAAAAATAAAAATGAAGAGAGGGATTTCTAAAGGCATTTAACAAATAGTTACATTGGGAAATAGATTATTTACAAATTAATTTTTTATTACTGATCTTGTAAACCAGGTAGCAGATCTTACTCTTCTAGCAAATATTTCCCCATTACAGGTGTTATTGAAGATATTATTAATGTTTATAAAATATCCTATAGTAATTGTTTTGCTTTAATATTGTGGTAGCTTTGCATCATTCTCTATCATCGTAGGATTTCATATTGATGGCAGGAAGACAGTTGGACAAATAACCTTAATTAACTTAATATTGAGTCAGCTGTAAATGTTCCCTATGTATTGTGAATGTTTAGCTCATGAGGAATTTTTAAAGTATTACGTGTAGTGCTGCATGTTTGAGATGACAATATGTTATTTCTTTGACACCTCACTCGCTCATCTTCAGTCTGGAAAAGGTCTATTTTTGCAAAAGGTAAATCATAACATTCATTTCCTGTCCTGTTACAATATATAGAAGTACACCTATTCTTCCTAATAGTTTAACTAAGAAGGCTTCCACATGTCCCTACATATTTCCTCTCTTCTTCTTTGAGTGCTATATAAGTGACATGCAAGCAAATAAAGTTAGCAATTATATTAGCAGTGAGGATGATTGGTTAAGGCGTAGTGAAGTTGAATTTCATTTTCAAACAGCTGAAATATGCATGACCATCACAACTATTCAATAGAGCTTTAGATCATGAGTGTAGATTTAATAAAGTAAAATGATGGCCATACATAAAGACATGCTATTTTATTGATGCAATAACTTGTGCTGTACTGCACAAATTATCATTTTTATTTCTATTTATTTCATCCTTTCCTATTAAACATGTCAAATGTATGTTTTTTTTTATTCTATTTAAATCTGAAAAGATAAATAAGGCTTTATTACATACACAGTAAATGCAAACATTTAAAGTGACAAAGAAATGACATTTTGATTTAAAAAGAAAAAACAATCATTTACTGTTCTAAAACAATAACCTTATTTCTTTTTCTCCTTCTTTCAAAATTTCATGTCTTACCTACTTTATATAATGACGTGGCTACTTTTAAACAGTGTCAGCTGTTTGCAACATCTAAATAGATGTAAAACATTTGAGTTCTCAGAACAAAATAATATGCTTCCAATACAAGTCACCCCAAACCCAAAAGTGGTGAAATGTACATTCCATAAAGTATAATTAAATGTGAATAGGCAAACCTAAAATGTCTATACTAGCACACTATAAAGAACAAAATTGTTTCATAATAAATATTGTACTTCATAAAGCTGATATTCTTACTGCTAGAAAATACGTAGGTAGCATTTATTCCCTACAACATAGGGAAAATATCTTCTACCTCCTTAGCTGGTACTTCTTCGCTCCTGAGGAAGCAAAAAAATCTTTTCCCAAAGGAGAGCTTAAGTGAATGGCAATGGATTAAAAGGCAATTAACTTCTTGGTTAAAGACCAACACAAATTGGCATGGCTAAAACTTTCCACCACCTGTTCATTTTCTTTATTAAATGATTATAATGGACTCACTCCAACTCCCCCAAAAATAGTGTCTGTATCAGAAATATCATCGTAGCTGGCATTAATTGTCATGGGCTTTGGCAGTTCCAGGCACAAGTTAACTGGCATGGAGGCTGAGATATCACTCCATACAGAGAGAAGTTACCTTAACACTGGAGTTTACTTCCCCTCCATAAGAATAGTAAATGGATGTTTGTTTAAAATGGCATCTACAGGAACCATAAAAATAAACTGTAAAAATAAGATCACTGGGCAGCCACCATTTAGACAGAGAGGTTAAAATAAGGAAAAGCAATAGAGCCAACATCAAATATTTAATAAGTATATGAGAGAAAATACATCTAGTTCTAGAAAAAAAACCCAAACATAGAGTAATAAATGAAAAACTAGAATAACAAGCAACACAGAAGACTCAGTGTTGTTTTTCCCAATAGTTTCATTTGTTGAACAGTATAAGGACAATTTACTTTTTACTCATGATATCATGTATAGATTCTGTTCAGAGCTAGAAGAGTCTGTTCAGATGTAGGAGATAATATGAAACTATTAGGCTTTATAGATTTTCTTGTTGAGCAGTAGTGGACATTGTAATTAAGGCACAATGTATAAATCAGAGAGTCATAAATCATGAAACTGGAGTAGTCACAATGATCAAATTAAAGCTTCTGAATGTCATGGATCATAGGATTCCTCCTTATGTTTTAAATTTCAAGTAGATCTTTTAGTGTAAAAAGTCAGGTTTTTATCATGGTTTAAAAAAAATAAAATACAACAACAGTTATTCTAGTTCAGGCCTAGAGGAACAGTTCTAATGGGTGATTATTAGTGCATTTATAATTAATTAAATTTTGGATTGGAAAGGAAAAAATAATTGAATCCAAACCAAAAATATTCAGTTCAATCTTAGAACAAAACATATGCTGTTTCTGTATCTGTATTGAAGAAAAGAAGGCTGAAAGCTGCCAGAAATGTATAATCTGTATTTTGGTCCTTGGCTAAACAATAACCCTGGGGGCTGATTTCAGCCTTTTTATTGCTGCTCATCGAGCAGCCGGATCATAGCAGCAGGCAGGAGGAGAGGATAAAGAAGATTTTCTCTTGATCCTTCCTTGCCCCTTTGTCTCGATTTTCTTTTCTGTCCTTAGGCTTGTTTCAATTCCTTGTTTTGTTTCTCTCAATGGTGTATTGTTGGGATTCTTTCTAAGTCTCGATTAATTTCTCATAAGCACCCTAACAACTCTCATGTGGCACACGTGTATCCTCACCAAAATTAGGACAAGATACCCCAGCCAAGCAGTCAGGAGGGATAGGGATCAATTCCACCAAAGCAGAGAATATTCCTTTCTTCAGTTACTAATTCTGTGCAGACCAGCCCAATACCTTGGGGACTTCTTTTCTTATCTGGTGTCATGGGTTTTAGTCCTCTGTAGTTTCATTTTTTTCCAAAGGGAATCTTACCTATCTGCTAGAGATCCAAATGAAACCCAGTGACCTGCGATAGGTATCTGATCACAGAGTTGTCATCAACTTCTCGTGCATTACTACTTTTTTAATTACTAATTCTGTTAAATTTCAGATGCATTCTGATATGAAAAGAAAATTCACTTTAAGGGGTTTTTAGGAGACAGTGCAGAAAGCTGAAAGGGGAAAGGATGAGAAAATCAAATAGAAGAAAATTAACCAAAGAAAATTCAGAGGGCAAATCTAATGCAGAGCCAACATTAATTGTCTGAAGGGATGATGAAATAGGAAACAGGCCCACACACATGGTGCATCCTGGTACCAGGATTGTGGGGAGCATTGCAAAACATTACAGCTGCAACTGTGGAAACCTAACTGGGAAGTTTCTGCAGTCCTGTCAGACAGAAGGCATGTCTAGCCTTGAGTTAAATAAAATCAAATTACAGCAAACAGAATTAACAATCTTTGTTCATTTCCTTTCTTTCTGTCATTTTAGAAGACTTGAGTTTGGAAATGTTGAATTTGACTAAGTTTCTTTTTAAAATCTTTTGGACACTACACTGTATTAGCAAAACTATCTTCTCAACTTTTTTTTTTTTGAATCCATATTCCGAGCACTTACAGGTATTTTTATGCAAAAGTGTCATAGTTCAACTCTCTTTCTGGACTGGTTTAGTTAAAATGCTCAGGGGGAACCTTTTAGTAGATAAGAATAAAGCTGAGAGAGCATACTATCAAGACTTACACAACTGAGATGACGACAATGCAGAACTGTTGTTCGCTGAATTTCACAGAACTAAAATTAGAGGGCAACCACTGATCCTACTAAGAGACATGATCAAATAGACATAACCTCACCATTTTTCTCAGTGGGCAATAAACTTCTGCAATTTGTGGCCTCAGCATGTTGCAGACTAAACACTATCAGTAGATTCCAAGCTGGGTTAGGCATGTACAGGTGCTTGCAGGAGCAGGCAAATTTGTATCTTTTTTGTCCCTAATTTAGTATGAATTCCAAGGAATACAGGGGGAATGGACTGCGTACAGTGGCTGTGTTTTGCAGCCTCCCTAAATGGCTTTCACTTCTCTCCCTCTGCAAAGCAGGCCAATGATAATCATCTCTTTTCAAAAAAATGCAGAAAATATTTAAAAAATCATCAATTTACCTGGATTTCTTACCAAACAAAGACAAACCTCAAAGACAAGGTTTATGGGGCTTTATGGGGTTTTATGGATTTTAAACGTAGCCAGAAAACAAAATAAAACAAAGCAAAAAAAAAAATTAAATTTTATTTTCTGTTTCTTCACGACATTACTGGAAATGACAGGAATGAAAAACAAAGACTTCCAAATAACTGTCTTAAGTTTTCAACTAGCATAATAAAATATTTAGCTAATTCAGTTTTCTTTCATTTTAGATTACTTGCAGTCTAGATTCTGCCTCTGTCATCACCTGAAAATGAAGGAAATGTATAACTAAATTTCAGCTGTTTAATTAGATGTTTTAACATTTAAGTTAGCATTAAAAGGCAGCTCCTATAGGCACACGAAATTCTCTGCTAAGTAAGAATAGAATTACAGGGTCAGTAATGCTGCAAACCTCCCAAATCTCTGTCTGTGCCTACTTGTAGGTATAAAAAATCCATTCATGGTGAAAAAAGATTTGAACATTATATTCCTCTGCAGTTATTTCCAGGGAAAATAATCACAAATCATAAAGCTGTTCAGCTACCCAAGTCCCTCACAACACAAAGTTAAATTCCTGAGGGCTTCCTGAGAATATAAAGATGGAATGTAACTCTAACGATATGTACAGATGGCTCCATTGTGCTTGTCATTAAAAATATTTCTAAAATTGTTTTAACATGAGACAAAAATTGCAGAGAATATTCTTCCTTTTCAGAAGAAAATTCTAAATTCATTTTGTTATGGTTTTTATAAGGGGAAATATATGCAAACTTGCAGATACTTAATGTGACTTGCAGATTTTTTAAATAAAAATTAGAAATACTGTTGTTCTTATTAGGCAAAATCTTTTTATATAGACAAGGCTTAATCATTCTTATAGGCAGAAGGGAAAAATACACCAGGCATAAATTTATCTCAGATTTAACATTTGCTCTTACTAGGCAAGTTGTCCAGAAGAGGTCTCAGACTGTCGCTTCCTCATATGTTTTATCTTCTGGCTATCTCATGGATTTATTGCTGTTTGTGTTACTTCAGCTGTAACCTGGACAATATTGTCAATTGTGACTCAATAAATCAGTGCAGCAAACAGCAGACCTGTGAAGAAGAGTTCAGATGTAGAAAGTGAAACAAATGGGATGGAAAATGGTGATTTCATGTTTGTCCATCATTCTTCTCTATAGATTTAGACTGTATTACTGAGGGAGAGAATATGGGAATATTTTCAAATATGTCATTTAGATAATTTTTTTTCAGAAATTTAAATTTTCATTTAGGACCATCATAGCAGAGGCTGAGATACTGTGCTGTTACCAGAAAGGTTTTCAATATCTTTAACATTCGTATAGAGCCTTTCAAATGAGTTTCAAAAGATTGCTATCATCTTAAAAAGCTGGAAAGAAACGCAGTATATGGTTGCTTAATTTGGCATTATAGCACAGTGTTTACATTTGCATCAGAGATGGGAGCAGAGTGACTGTGATTCTGGGAAGTGAAGTCATCTTATACAGACAATGACAATTTAGCATGCATTTTGAAGATATAAGGGTCAATTATGTTGCCATTTTTTTCAAGAAAGAAGGAAAATTTTGTGGAATATTGTGCTCTTTATTTTATTATATCAGACTTTGCTATTTGCTGTCTAAAAATCTTGATTTTAAGGTGATTCTTCTCCTAAAGTGAGTTAGATCAAACATTCTTACAAAGGTTTAATGTTTTACTCTCATACAAAGTGCTACAATGTGAATACAATGGTACGATTAGAACAACATATGTTTGCAGAAAAGCAAACGCTACTTCCAGGTTTGCTGCAAGTTTGTAGTCAAGATTCTTACCTTGTAATTATTACTGATGATATTCGATTTAGAATCTTTGATTATTTTTTCCAATCTCAATTAAGAAAAAGTGTAATGCTATGTTTCAGATGGAATACTAACAAAACAACGCTCAGTACATTACAAATAATCTCTACTTTCCTGGGACACCTCTGGAAGCAGACACGTATTTTAAGAGAATTTCTTAAGACACAGATTTTCCAAGATGTATTCTTATATTTAGGTTCCTAAACTATTATTAAAGAAGAATATTATTTTAAGAAGAACTCTCGTATTCAAAACAGTCATTCCAAGGTGCAACAGTGAAATAGGTAGAAGTATAATCCCAAGTAAGGTATGCAATACTGTCAGATAAAGTGGTTCATTTCTGATTGTTTTAACTGGACAAAATTTGAAATGTTTCTCTAGTCCATGGACTACAGTGGGACTGATGCAAAACAACCAAACTAGGTTCTGGCTGAACAGCATAACAGTAAAAATAATACTGTAAATTTATAGTGAAAAGCAAAGTATATTAAATGCTTGCTTCTACATAAGGTAATATTACAGCCATTTACCTGATTTAAAGGTGATCAACAGCATGTGATCTGTAAAATAATTCAGATATTCAGATACTAGTTTTCTCTTTTTATTTTTCTTTCTTTTTTTTTTTTTTTCTTTTTTTTTTTTCTGATTTGGGTGGGATTTTTATTACCTGAAACTGTATGATTTCAGTTTTTGTTGAGTGAGTGGTATTTATTACCATAGCCAGACTAATAATTTGGATAACAAGCTATTCATGGACTTGGAAACAACTTATTTTTTTTTGTTTCTAAGTTGCTGACATGTTTCTCTCTCTCTTCTAGATGTAATGGCAAAATATTTGACACCCAAGAGAAATGCATAAACTAGATGCATCTAGTTTACCAGAAGTCATAAATGAGATGTACAGGAAAACACACAGCCCTCCTCTTTCCTCTAAACTCTCAAACCAATGATCCAGTAATTAATTCATTCCAAAGTCAATTCAAAAATTTCAGGACTTTTTTGGAGGTAGGCAGGGAAAAATAATTGTTTTTAAATTTTTTTTTTTTTTAACTCAACATTGTCATAGTTAGAATATAGTTAAACATCTTATTTATGAGAGTGGTAGAATAAATGTGATAGAATATTTTCTGAAAATACATACTGTGTTATATTCATACACAATTACATAAGTGTGCAGTGCTTGTCCAAGAAACAAAAAAAGACAGTTAAAAGTGGTTTTTTTAATTCTTTTCTTTTTCTCTCCAGGCTGCTGGCAGCAGAGGATATGATTGAAACCTTGTTTTATTGATAGGTAAGTCACCTACAATAAACTAATTTACCTTATCTTTGGTTGTAAATTAGAAGGAAATTCTACTGTAGATTCAGTCATGGACAGATTTCCTCATATTTAGTTCTTAATTGCAACTATGAAATTCTGAAATACTGCTGATGTATCAGGTGAGACTGCAATAGACCCAAATCTGACTTTTCAGTGCTCTGTCCATAGTCAGGTAAGTTCAGGGATATAGAAGTTCTTACAGTGTTAATCTGTGTTTTTGTCACAAATCCACTTGACTCCCTTGTTGGATTATCAGATTGTGTGGTTTTGCTCTCTCAGTTCAGCTTGAAGTTTTGACAATCTCTGGAATTTGATATTAGCTGTGAATATTTTTGGAAATTTATGCTGAAAAGATGACTGCCACATACTTGTTGGTGACAATCTCTTCTAATAAGAAATTCCCTCGCCAGTCAAGATCCGGAGAAAAAGAATCAGTAGGGTAGTGACACTAGTGTAAGGCATCACTTTGTATTTCTGACTTTTGTAGTGGTAGGACTGCTGCAAAGACTCCTGTGGGCTCCAGAAATTTTCTCAAAAAATAAGGTTTTCTCCCTGTAGTTCCTCATGCATATATGCTGAAAAAAATTTCCACTAAAGATATTTCTGCATTTCTCTCACAGGACTAAGAAATCATTTTGCCATATCAAACTGTATCAGACTGTATCTGTAAATTTTGGAAAATAAATTGCAAGTCTAGCCACCATTAACATCCACAAATTTAGCAGTAGAGAATGTTTTACTACTGATCTCAATATATCATTTCTAAAGTGGTTCCTTCGCTGCTCCTACAAAACACCTTCACCACTAGAACTTCTTTCTAACCACTGCTCTGATGTTATTTACACTGATTTTCTGTGGTGTTGTAGAGGAGGAAGGAAGGGTGCTGCTGATTTCCTTGGATATTTATAAATGTTCATAGCCACATGGTCACTGCATTTTTCCAATATTGTTATCTTTTCTTTTTTTATTTATACTGGTATTTTGAGCAGCGCATTTATACTTGTACGCTTAAAATGAATTGAGTAAGGGGAACTGCTGATGTAATACGTTTGTCATGATACTTTTAGAGGAATTACTGACTATTACAATTAGCAGTCTTATAGCAAATAGAATTTTAAATGGTTTTGAAAGCATGGAGCATATCCAGCAAGTCCTTCTTTCGTTTCATAAAGTGTATGCAGCTTGTAAATCATTGTGTCTGTCTGAAAAAAGATACCTAAAAGGCATAGCAGTTGAAAGAGGGGGGGAAGTGAGGACTTTGGGTAATAGTTTAGAGATGTGGAAGAGAAATCCTTATTAACTTAAAGGTTAATATGTTTCTCCTTGCACCTGTGGAAAATATGTGTTTAACAGTGAGCTCAGTACCAGGAGCACCTGGCCATCAATGTGGTGATCAGGAACGGCCCACATTAATTTGGTTAATTAGTGAGCAACACTAGAAAGTTCAGCTTTCAAGCATTACATTCAACGAGGCCTCCTTACCTAGCACTGGAACAATGAGTTTCTGAGGGTTAATTCCTCAGGGACAGCAAATCAACCAAGACATCATTTGTGTTTCTTGCAGGCTAGACATCAGCTTCTGAGAGGGATGCTCAAAACCCCTCAAAGCACAGTGCCTGGAAAGCTTCAAGTGCATGGAAGATAGAAAGAGAAGGCTTTAAAAGGACAGCAGAACGCCGAGTGCGAAAGAAGACCAGCTGAAGTGGTAAAAGGTGAGTCAGCTGGTCTCATATTTTTGTTTTTGCAGTCGGTTTTGGGGTGAGGGTGAGATTGCAGCTTGCTGATGGATTTGTTTCTTGGTGGCTGTTGTATGTTGTCTGTGTCATGCCTTGTCTCTAGGATGTGAAAATAATATTTTGTCAGCTTTGTGATAAAGTGACACTAAAACCAGTGGAACAGAGGATATCTGTTAATTTTTGATGATGGTTAGGTACATGGTTGGTGTTCTCTGGGGTCGCAGTGTTGTTTTCTTGCAAGTTTTTATGCTGTTGCCTGGGTTTGTTTTCTGTCTTAATTCTTTTCCCTTTACTAGGACTCAGATGCTTTATCTGAGGGTGGGTGTTGCTTCCTTCTTTTCCAGGCTTCTGAAAGAGAGAGAGAAAAGTATGAGGATTCATGGCAGAGCCATTTGAGTTTCTTAACTCAAAAAGTAGAGAGAAGAGCTCTCCCTACCTCTTCGTTTCTTCCACTTTCCTGTTTGCAATTCTGTTGCACAGACAGTCTGTGATGAGTAGATGCTACTTTACATCAATCTTTTGTTTTTTCTTGTATCGTTGTGTATTGTTTTTGAGAAAGAAGATGAGGGCATATGAAGCTAAAACATTTAGGCAAATGGGTACTTTTAAGAATACTTTGATGGTTGGGAACCTGCAAAGTTCTTATGATTTTTGGTTTTTAGAGGGTATTAGGGCGTTGGTTTTTGTTGTTGTTGTTGGGTATTTTTGGGTTGGGTTTTTCTCTTTGTTTGTTTGGGGTTTTTTGAGTGTGTGTATCATGAAGGAATTTTAAGCAGTTGCTCCAGGTAATGCATTTTAAAATTACTAAAACCTACCTTATGTAGGTTCCACAGCTGTGGACAATAATCACCCTGAAATGCCACTGGTTTCTGCATGTTACTGTAGGTTTTTGCGTAGAATATGTACATCAGTTTGAGGGGAAAATATTTTGGAAAAGTGCTCTTTCTAGCACCTTTAATAACTTGACTACAACACTAAAGTTAATGAAAAACAAAGTAAGTTGAGATTGTGTCAGGAACATATTACAAACAAAAGATTTGGCATTTTGCTTCTTATTTCCTTCCCTGTCTTTTGCTTTCCCCTTTCCAGTTATCTGCTGGATGGCTGCAAACTCTATTAGCTCAGAACCATGCAATCAAAGGTGGTTTGATCAAATGAATTGTTACTTTAATATAATTAATATTCACTAAATAGAGCCAAACCTGAGGGATTAAGTTAAAAATGCCTTCCATGCTCTTGTGTCTATAGGAGGTTAGTAATTTGTGCTTCCTGCAATCATGTGGCTTTCTTCAAATTGGGGGTTACTGGGAAACATGCAGTGCATTTTAATGCTGCAGCTACCAATTCACATGCTTTATAAGGCTTTTTGCCTTTTCTGTTTTGGTTTTTTTGTGGGTTTTTTGTTTTTTTGTTTGTGTGGGGTTTTTTGATTTTTTTTTTCTTTTTGTTTGGTTTTATACTTTTACTCTTTCCTTTTGTTTTGAAGTATTTTGCTGGATTTATTTATTCATTCAATTTGCTTTTAATCTAGATTTGAAGGGGGTCAGGGATAGAGTAGATAAGAAAGGGGGAAATTATTAGTAAGGGTGAGAGAACTGTATTCCCTCTTTAGTTGTTTTCTCTAGAAGATGTCCATTGATAATTAACTAACATTTAGTTGAGGCATGACTCTTTTCTATCATGCAACATGTTAAAACTATGTTGCAAATAATTCTGAGTCATTTTGTTTGTACAATTTTACAAATCTTTCAGTGAATGTGCTTCAGATGTGAATTCTGTAAGGAAAGACAAAAATAATTGCTTCCTTGTAAAATTCTGGATTTCTTCTGAATGAAGTTGTCATGGTTTAATGCAAGCCAGCAACCCTGCAGCCACTCACCCTCCCACCAGCAGGTTCGGGGAGAGAAGGGGAAGGGTAAAACCTGCAAAACTCATGGGTTGAGATAAAGTCAGTTTAATGGGGAAAGCAAAAGCGACACACACAAGCAAAGCAAAACAAGGAATGAATTCGCTGCTTCCCAAGGGCAGGCAGGTGTTCAGCCATCCCCAGGAGAGCAGGGCCCATCACAGCTAACGGTGACTTGGGCAGACAAACGCCGTCACTCAAAATATATCTCTTTCCTCCTTCTTCCTCCCACTTTATACACTGGTATGTAATGACATCACATGGTCTGGAACGTCCCTTTGGTCACTGGGGTCACCTGTCCGGGCTGTGTCTCCTCCCACCCTCTCAGGCACCCCCAGCCTCCTCACCAGCGCGGCAGCACAAAAGCAGAAAAGGCCTTGGCTCTGTGCGAGCCCTGCTCAGCAATAACAAAATCATCTCTGTTATCAGCCCTGCGTTCAGCACAAGTCCAAACCACAGCCCCATAGCAGCCACTGGGAAGGGAATTAACTCTACCCCAGTCCAAACCAGCACAAAAGTCCTTACCGATTTATCTTGTGGACAAACTGTTGTTTGATTTGTTTGCACATTTTGTTTGTATTTCTATAAATATAATGTATTTTCAGATCTGATCTGATCATGCATGAGAATAACTCCTACAGTAAATGAAATCTTACAATAAAGGAACATTATGAAATATAGGGGAAATTTCATAAATAGCTGCTTGTCTTCTGAATAAATAAAATAGTTTTTTTGTTCTCTTACATCATTTCAGAAGAAACTTTTTTAATTCTGAGGATATCAGAATGATGTTTGTTGGTTGGTTTGGTTTCATTTTGGGGTTTTTTTGTTTGGGATTGAGTTCATCTGGTAGGCACTGCTACCTTGTTCTGGCTAAATTTGTTCTGCATTCATTTCTGAGAAGCAAAAGAACTTCTAGGTGGACCAGACTGTGTCTAAAGAAAAAGTATTAAAAAAAGTATAAATAAACCTAAAAGAACATCTCTCTCTTTCTCTGCAAGGTCAATTGCTTAATCCTTTTTCTCAGATTATACAAATTCATCAGTGCCCAGTGGGCCTGCTTGTCATTGCCCTGAACCTTACACTGTCTCTTAGGTGGTACAAAATAAGTGGAAAGACATGTAAAATGTCATCAAATCAGAATGGTCTTCTTCTACATCAGTTCTATAATGGCATAAAGGACTACATGAATTACAGCAGAAAGAGAGGGTTTTTTTTTTCACCATGACATTTGATGCAAAGTCTAGCCTTGGTATAAATTCAGCAGTTTCTTTCCATTTTTGTTTGTTTGTATGAAAGACTTGAGGTTTTGAGAGGAAACACTAATCTGAAGTGTTAGAACCTGCAAGGCTCTGTCTGAGTCATGCTGACAGGTGAGAGTAAACAAGTATAAAAATGGAAAGTGTTTCTCTACAGACAGGGGAGAGAGTTTCTGGCCAAGTGTGGAAAACAGGTCTATCTTCTGATCCTTGATAACTGTTCAATCTGAGTTTAGGCTGAACCTGCCTTTAGCCAATGATTTAAATTTTTTATGTAAATGGGCACTTTTCACAGAGAAATTACTAGATGACCAAATTCTACAGTCAAAACCTCTGGTGAACTAACTCGTCTAAATAGAATTCTTTTAACACAAAATTCCTAATCCTTTTTATCATTGCAAGAGAAAATGTTTTAAATACTTCTAATAACATAATTCGGTAATTATTTTGTAGAAGTCTAGCCATTTCTAATCATTTAATGAGTTGTTTTTTTTTCTTAATTGAATATCCTAAGGCAATCTTTCCTTGCAAGTAGAAGAAATAAATCTATTGTTAGAGTTGTAAGAGATCTCTGGAGACAATCCAGTCCAACCCTACAGCAAAGGCAAGGTCACATAGATTGGGTTACTAAGGAGTGTGTCCAGGTGGGGTTTGAATGTCTCCAGAGAGGGAGACTCCATGATGTCCCTGGGCAGCTGTTCCAGTGCTCTGACACCCCCAATGCAAAATTCTTCTTCACACTGAGATGGAAATTCTTGTGTTTTAGTTCATGGCTATTGCTCCTTGTCCTGTCACTGGGCTCCGCTGAGAAGTCAGTACTGTTCTCTGGTCACCTGCCTTGGGGATATTTATATGCATTAAAGAGAACCCCTCTGTCTTCTCCAGAATGAACAGGTCCAGCTCCCGCAGTCTCTCCTCATAAGAGAGAGAGATGCTCCAGACCCCTCATCATCTGGACCCTCTCCTGCAGCTCCTTATCTTTCTTGAGCTGTGAATAGCTGAATTGAGCAGAAGGCACTAGACATGGCCTTACCAGGGCCTAGTGGAGGGGCAGGATCACCTCTCTCGACCTGCTGGACCGTTCGTGATGCACCCCAGGCTCCTAGTGGAACTGAGAGAAAAGTCATAATTGTGCTCATCTTACCAATTTTGCTTTTTTTTTTTTTTTCTTTGTAGTGTCCAAATCATAAATCTATTCCACTTATTCTGTAATGTAACTTGTAATCTTGATATGCAGGAGAAGCAAAGCGTACCTTGCAAATCAATTTTCAGCCAAAGTGAAGTGCAAAGGCAGATCCCCAAAATGCGCTGGGATCCTTGACCTGCTTTGATTGATAGATACGCATGACTGCTGCAGTGGCAGGCTCAGCAAGCCACAAAGTTGTTTTATTTAGCCAGGGAATTGTCTGTGTGTGAGAGTGCTGCTTATGTGGGGTGTGTCTTTGAATAAATATTTTTCAAGTTTTTATGTTAATAGTGCCTTTCCAGCTAAGCTGAATCTCCTGCCAGGAGCAGTGCCTGATGTGTATGTGCTGAACAGAATGTTGAAGGGGAACTCCCCTGGGTGTGTGATGGAAATTCACTTGAACACTTTGCCTGACCAAACTCAGTGTTTATAAAAATAAACAAAAAACCCACCCTTGTTTGAAGGACAGTTCTGTGCTTGTATTGCTGATGTTTGCTAACAAATGAGGTAGCTCCTACTCTCTCTATTAAAGTGTGGCTTTTTTAGATTTTTGAGAATTTGGGGGTTTTTTTTAAGGTGTTTCATCAGGCTCCATCTTCTGTCCATTAGGCTGCAGAAAACTAACTGGACGGGGTTTGAGCATTGTGTTTGGAAAGAGTGGATTTCTCCCAGTAGTGGATCTTGTAGCATTATCCTAGCTAATCCCAGAAAAATCCCTTTGCTCTTGTCCATGCTGCATGGTGATATTTCAGGCTTATCCTGTACCATTAAGGTGATTAGGCCACCTGTTATCGAAAAGAAGTTTTCAGAGGCTGCAGCAGCCCAAGAGAAAAGAGGTGGAAATACAACAGTGAAACAGAGAAGAGCAAACCAAACCATTCATTATCACAGCATTTAAAATATAGTAGTTGAGTTCTTAAAATATTTAAGCATTTTAGATAGCTGCTGCACCTCAACTGCGAAATACTGCTGCTTCACTGGAATGTGATCACTGTGTGAGAGCTCTGTTAAATTAATGTAGGGCTGGCAAATTTTATACAAGGGTATTTTTACCTTTTATAAGGTGTTAGGAGTGCTTGCTGTTGGTTATTATCTTCTGTCTTAGGGTAAGTCTTTTAGACATGCACTTATGATGTAGCTACGGGGAGGTTTAACTGAAGTGCTTTTTTATTTCAGCAAATTAATGCTTGCTCAGCTTAATCCTTTCTCTGCTTCATTGTATGTATGCAATGTATCTTAAAGGTTAATAGTTGAATACCTCATATTTTACGCATATTTTGATGATGTTTCTAAGAGGTACCATATGAAATACCTTAGTAACACTTATTATTCATATTTGAATGAATTTATACGGGTAAAGGGTGAGAGACAGTCCATGACAGACCTGTCATTGCAGAACTTTTCTGAATATATTTTCCCCAGGATCTGGATAAATAGCTTTTTCTCTAAAAAAATTTCTCCATGCTGACTGTGATTATTGCCCTCACAGGAAGTAATTCTCTCAAGTGTAGCTCCTAATTCTCACTCACCAGCATCTGCAGTGTGTGGAAACATTGTGCTAATGTTGGCTGTCATGTCTCTACCTTTTGCACCTCTTCCAATACTCTCACCTTCTCTGATTACCTTCTGCTGTCTCCCCAGCCTGTTTGGATTTTTCCTGGGCTACCTTTTACCCTGTGCTGCCTCGCAGACCTTCCCGTGCTCTGCTCACACATCACTTTATTGTCTCGCTGTTGAGCATCGTTTGGAAAGTGCGATGCTGTCTAAAGTTATAGTCTTCACTGGCCGATCCATCAGGATGAGGGATAAAGATTGCTTGGCAAAAGCTGTGACCTTTCTAATGATAAATATGTTGTCCTATTCATCACAATAAATGTAAGGCATTGTCCTGATAGGACAATGCAGTGCTATATGAAGAGCACTGTTATTCCGTGTCTCCCATTTCTATGTATGCAGGGCCTTTATTTAAGAATTAAATCGAAATAAACACTAGCGTGAAGGCTGAATAAGACAGATTAATGTAATTTAGGATATGTAATTAAAACACCATAGACAGGAAATTTATTACTATTAAAATAATTTTAGAAAGCCTTTTTCCATACTAAAGAGATAATTTGTATTTTTACGGCTTGATTAATACACTGTGATGAAATTCTAAAGCGGCACAGCATTAATTGTCACAGAACTAGGATTAAAGCCTAAAATTTAATTCTAATGGGTTCAGAGCATTTTAAGGGTGTTCAGTTCTCTATATTTCTGTGTGGTTTAGGCAGTGGAAAAATTATTTGATATTAGGAAAGATAAATTGGTTTAAATTTCAGCAGGTTCAATGAACAGGGTACTGGACTGTGAATTAGAATATCTGGAGTCCAATTTTGGCCCCTTTTCACTATTCTCTAACATGATCACCAATTTCTAACCCTCATTTTATTTTGACTTTTTTCTGTAGTTCCAGTGGGCTCTAGAGCTGTTGTCCTTTCAACCTGTTTATAATATTTCAACCACCTTGGGCTCTTGATCTTGGCACCTTTTAGAAATATGAGGGAAAAAAAAAGAAATATTATGTACAAATTTGAATTTATATATAAATAGTATACTGATATCCATTCACTATGTACTCATGATGCTTCTCTTTTCCTTTAGCCCCAGATTTTATGTCCTTAAAGTTTACACCAGGGAGTTTAAATATTTTGCAGACCTCACAAGAAAGAAGGAAATATCCTGCAGATGTAATTTTGGTTTTGACAGTGCAATTCAAACTTTCTCTAAGAATCATAAACAAAAATAAATCACTGAACAGCAAATTTTATAGTTACTGACAGTTGAATATCTGCCACAGCATACTTCTGTTCATGACTAAAAATGTCAATTTTATGCTCTGAAACACCAATCCTCCCCAACATTCTTACTGCTTTGTACTTTGAAAGTAACCCAAGGATCAGATTTTAAACCTGCAATTAATAAGCCTTTTCTGGGATCTGTGCACTAAAGATAGAGGTGCTTCATACTAAAGAAAACCAAATTTATATGTATGATGGAGGAATTGTGGGCTGAAATCTGATCAGCAACATGATAATGGAGGTTAGACTAGATTGTAACATTGTTTTATTCTCATTTTAAAAATTGTGTAACCAAGTTGATTATATCTTCCTCTGTGCTCAAAGAAACATCACTTCGTGATCCACTGCTTTTGAGATGAAGTATTAAAAGGTTTCTAGTGTATTTAAAATTCAGGAGACTTGAGGAGCAGGAATTTTTTTCTGTTTGTTTTTCTCCCAGTATACATGCTGTGCAAAATTATCAGCTTCCAGGTGGATTGATTGGAATTCATTCTCCTTTTGTGTGGTTTCAACCCAAATTTGTCAAGTGGAACCTCTACGATATTATGAAGTAGTGTAATGGTACCTTCTTTTTACTTCATAAATTTTATCTTCCTGTCCTAACCATCCCACTTGCAACAAAAATTATCAGGGAAAAGGATTATTTTTCAATGTTATTTTTCCTCTTAGTAGTAGTGGGGTATATCAATGTTTTGGGGAGTTTGAGAGGCTTGGAGGTTTTGGGTTTTTTTTAAAGGAAAATAGCATTTTAAACAGGCTGCAGGTCCCTGACATGCTTTTATTAGTAGTAGTTTACTCTAAATTTATAAACATGAGGCTGTAGCAGCACCCATTTGTCTTTTTCTTTAAATAAATCAGGCATTCCAAGCTTTGTTTTTACTGCTTAAAAGTGTGGAGGTATTTAATATTCACTTAGAACTTGCTTCAGGCAGTGTCTGTGAGTTTGTCTGCTCATGTAAAGAACAACAGAGCATTTCAAACAAGCAGTGTTGCTTCGGTGTTTGATACAGAAAGGTTTCAGCTATATGTATCTTTATCTATATATCTTTAGTTTCCCCTGAAGCTTTCATCTGATAAGTAATGTTTGGGATAAAGTTAGATGGAACAATAATAAAAACTCAAAAAAGCACAGTTTACATTTTTGATCAAACACGGTTATATTTGGTCCTTAAACATTATAATTAATTCTGATTTTCTTTGAAATTAGGAACAAATTGTATTGTAGTAAGATTTTTATGACAGCTACTTGATGATATAAGTCTGTTCTTTGGTATTATTCAGAAATATTTTATAACTGAATTACTCTGTTTTTCCTTCTCCTATACCGCAAAATTTTGCCAGTAAAAGAACATTGAGGTTAATAGAAAATATTTCAATTGGTTAACGGTCTCTTCTTAACACAGAGGTGTTTCAAATTATGAAAATGGTTTACTAAGAGGGTTTATCTGAAGCTACAATCAGTTTGATGAAGGCTGAACAGAATACAGCTGCGGGCATAAGCACTCAATTACCTGAGCAGCCTTTTCCCACCATTATTTTCAATTTGAGCTGGAAACCCTGTCCCTGATAACTCATAACCCATCACCCAGTCTCTTTAGTTATACTGACCTGAGGGTAGAAATCAAATCTCAGCTGAAAAGTTAAAGAAAATACAAAAAATATTCTTTCTGACTAGTATGTAATCCAGGAAAATTTTCTCACTCTCCTGGGTTCGTTGTTATGAACCTTTTGACCAAATTTATCAGGCTGATGGAGATTTGGTAAAGCTTTAGAAAGTGCCATTAAATTTCATATCCATTGAAATTAAAATTGCTTTCTCTTCTTGCACAGAAAGTGAATGCAAAGTTGATAATAAAAGTGCCTTCTATTAAAGAAGATTGCTTATGTCAAAAATGTGCACTTTAATCTGTCTTCCTTTGAGCTCATTAGGTTTTATCAAACTTGAATATATTGGAAGCTGACGAAAAAATGAATTTTAAAATGAAGCCGAACACTGAGATAATGTGCAAAAAATGGTAGCCAAGATGAGTCTGTACAAAAGTTGTGTGTTCCCGAACCAAATAAAAAATGGCTTAAGGTTAGAAAATGATTTGAAGGAAAATGATTAAGTGTTAAAAATGGAGATATTTGAAATTAGCATAAGTAAGTTCACATTATCAAAATCTGCTCCCTGTCTTGTGCTTCCTCATAGGTGTGGTTAGAGAATTGGAAGCAAAGGAAAGCATAGATCCAATCAGGAATAACTTCCCAGTGTGGTTGGTTTCACTTGTTTTGGCTCATAGATCATAAAAAGCTCCATCCAGCCTGGCCCTGGACACTTCCAGGGATGGGACATCCACAGCTTCTCTGGGCAACCTGTGCCAGTGCCTTGCTGCCCTCACAGGGAAGAATTTATTCCTAATATCTGATCTAAACCTACTGTCTTTCAATCCATTCCCCCTTCTCCTGTCACTGCACATCCCTATAAAAAGCCCCTCTCCATCTTTCTTGGCTCCTGTTTCTCAGATAAAGGAAAGCAGAGATGGGTATTGTCCTAGCTTTTCTAACAATTTTGGCAGGTTTTTTTTTTGTTTAAAAAAACTGCCAAAGACTATTGCTATTACACTATCCCCCCCTCCAAAAAAGAAAAAAAGTTTTGAAGAAAAACTATATTGTTTCATAGGACTAGATTTGAGAAGTAAAAAAGACAGGAACAGATATAAACAGAAAGAATGCTTTGCCTGTTATGCCATGAAGAATATGAAGTTTCATCTGTTAAAATAAAAATAATATATGATTGTTGTTCCCTTCCCCAAGGCAGAAGGTATTGACATCTGTGTATGTACACACAGTACACGTTCTAAAACAAAACAAAAAATACCTTCTCCTACATCAAAAACCTCTTAGAAAATAAAAGACGTAGAAAAAAATCAGAAAAGTTGGCTAAAAAAAGGATGAATTCAGACTTATTTTGAGATTTATTCTCCTCATCACTTGGATAATACTTTTGCATATGTTGAGCAAATACACACAAACGAAGAAATACGTCTTTTTTGTGAATCTTTTGATTCTTCAAGCAAACATAATGTGAATTGGATATTTAAAGCCATATTTAATTTACTGGTGGAATTCACTCATGTTTTAAAATATTTTGATTGTGTTAAAAATCAATACTTTGCATCGTCTGTATTGTAAAAGGTGGGAAATTCCTCTTAATTCCAGAGTATCACTTCCTGAGTTTAGGTTTGTGTTGGATGATGCTGTTCTTGGAAACTGTTTTCCATGTTGCATAGTCAGCTCATGTGTTACTTGTTTTTTTATCCCAGATGGTTTAATAACATTTCTTCAAATGAGCAATCATCTAAATGTGTTTGAGGAGACTTTGTGAAACAGACTTTTGAAATTTAATTTTAAAAAACCCGTAAGTCTGTGTTACAAGAGATGCAAAGTCCCCTAGTTGTATCATTTATCCACAGTGGAATATATATATATATTAATTCACCTGCAAGAGCTGAAGTGCAGCCACGACATGCAGTGGAAAATGTCTGCAGATTGGCAGAGTGGGGAGGAGGAGATCTGTGAGATAATGAGACCCTGAAAGTGGCTTTTGACAGAGAGAGGTGTGTGACAATTAATAAGCAAACAGTTCACGTTCCAAAAAGGCTTGGGCATCATCTGTAACATGCTTCATATTTCTATGAGAAACCACTTCATACTGTGTTTATTTATGGTCATGATAATTAGTATTTATACACAGCACGGGTAAACAAAACAATCTTTTTTTGACTCTTCTGAAATGGGATTGATTTCCCCCTGAAACAGAATTGATTCAATAAAGAGGAAATCTTATATTTCTGCCAGGTCTGCTAAATTGTCAGAATGTCACAGAGGTGTATGACCTGGATAAAAATAGTAAGTGTATATATAGTTTTTATCACTTAAGTCCTTTGAGCATCTCCCAGAGATAAGAAATATTTGTCACATTTTTGAAAGGGTTTTCATTGACAAAGGCTTCAATCATGCAGAAAGCTGTTTTCAGATTTCCATAAAACAAAGCGGACACCATTTACATGATAAATTGCTCCTAGACAACAATCTTAGCTGACTACCCAAGTGCTACCCTGTGATTCTGTTATCACTGATTTGTCCTTCAGTTTCCAGCAGAATAAAAATGAAGGACTTGCAACTAATTGTGCCATGAAAACAGAGCTAATTTGTTCATACTGGGGAAAAAAAAAAAAGGAGTATTCTAAACCATTAGGCTAGAGTGTAAATCATATCATATGCAATAACAAAGCATTATTAATGGCTGTACTGTCCTACAAAGACTCTGAGGGTTATATTTTGTAGTAAAATTACTTCTTGAAAAGTCTAATGCATTTTTTAAAAGCATGAAGCCATGTATTTCTGAATGTTGCTGAAAATTGTGTGTCTTCCCACAAAAGCTATGAATCTCTGCTATGTTTAATCAGTACCAATCAAGAGGAGGAAATAAAGTTTAGATATACAAATATATTCTGGACTCCTGTTATTACCACATTTTATTCCCATGTAGATATCTAGTTTCTTATTTTTTTTTAAGTTTTAATCTATCAAAATGCAAAGCAAGAAGGTAATGGATACTTGAAGTAGTGCTACACTGAGCTACTAGTCTGCTCTGAGTGCTCTGCTTTATTTATTCCCACCCAGACTGACAGTTCAAAATATAACATTTCTTACCAAAGGAGAAAACCTGACCTCAACAGAGAGTTCAAGGATTCTCTTCTTAAAGATTTTTTTTTTCCCCAAAACCCTTTTGGAATAAGATTAAAGGAGGTGTGACACTGATGTAGATACTTTTAGCTATTTTGGTCTCTGTGAAATATATTTCCTGTAAGCAAATATTATCCCTAATGTTATCAGTGCCTTTTGTTCTATGCTTTTGTTATCTGCTCTTACACTTTCATCTTCCACCTTTTTATTTTTATGGAGACCATTTGTTGTTGTGATTTTTATTTTTTTTTAAAGTAAGCCATTTCCTGCACTCTTAACTAACATTTTTTTGGCTTTTGCAGTTTCTGTTGTTATTGTAAGTATTCTTTTGATTAAGAAATAACAGGACAATAGGTTTGAAGATGAGGAAATACTGCTTTTAACTTTGAAATGATCAGTGTAATTCAGGTCTGTACATTCTTGTTTTTAAATTAGACTTGGATTCAATTGCTGACCAAAAGATTTGGAAACAGGATGATGTTGTGGTCTTGTCTGAATGAAAAAAAGGTAGAAAATAAATATAATGGGAGTGGAGGGAGAACTAAAATAACAAAGTAAAGATGTCATTTCATACCTTTGTATTCCAAACAATTGGTTCCAAGTTATCTGTTAATACTCCAATCTCTCTCACTGTGTTGCTACTACAGCTTAACTATCACCATGAAAATAGACCTTGAGAAGTAGTACTTGCAAGGGAAACAGGATAAAACCATCATTGATATTTTGCTTCTTTTTTTTTATATTGAAGATTATTTTGTGCATTTTTTCTTTCAAATTGACAAAACCTAAGAAGATAATAGTCTGGTTTTGAAGTTTTAAATTAAACAAAAACAAATCCAAAGAAAAATATAGGAAGGTTAGGGTTTCAGGATTAGTTATTTATTTAATTGTCAGCATTTCTAGAGGAGTATGAATATTAGCCTTTCTTGAATTTAATCCAATAGAAGCAGAAGTGTCTCCTTCATTTGCTGAAATTGTTCCATCACTATATCTTTAAATTATGGGATTCAGAAAGGTGTATTCCCTGACTGTGTGACTATTTAATGTTTTTTGGGTTTTTTGGTTTGTTTTTTTTTTTTCATGGGGGAAGTGGGGAAAGGGCATGGAGAGAGGGGCAACAAGATAGCACTTCATTTTGTCTTCCTCTTACCATTATAAAAACCTCACAGGAGAGGAAACCTTTTAGAGGTCAGGAGAAATTCTCGCTGTGTGACCAAAAAGACTGCAATTTGATTGTGTGCTTGACCAGGCCTGTGAGATGCATGATGAGAGGTGAACATTTCCAGAGTTTGGATTTTTTTCCCTTCCTTTTTCTTGGTAGGAGTTAAAGGGGCCTGAAAATTTCTGCATGGATGTTCCCAAATCTATTGACATGATTTTGTTTAGGCTTTTGTACTTAATATTCTTTCTTATTTCAAACTGGTGTCATCGCACTCCAAATCCTTTTTTATTATTTAAAAGGTCATGCACTGTTTTCCTTTGTCTCTCACTCCTTATGCTGCTGTCCTAAATACCAGTGTGATGGTTAGGTCTTCATCAGACTCACTTTACATTAAAAAACACAAGGATTTAGAAAACTGTGAGTGCTTGATTGTTGTTCTGCCATATGTAAAAAGCATTATGAGTGTGAAAATTTCTGGCATGTGTTTTACCCAGATCTATTTGGAAATGGATCCCTAGAATAGAAAGTAAGGATGCGCTGCAGTATATATGTAAAAATAAGAGGTTTAGGGGTAAAACCACAAACGAAAATAATGAAGAGAAAGGAGAAAGTGTTCTAAGGAAATAGAATTCTCATATTGTATGGATTTGTCATTTGCCAGTAATGGGGGTTGGTGATTCCCAGAATGTCCTTAGTAGAGCACTTTTATGGAGTCTGAGGGGGTACTTTTCTCAAAATTGTGCAGCAGTGATGAAAAATTGAAATACAAGGTCAACCCACTCTGCAAGGAAATTTCACTTGAGTCTGCTTCAAGGAGAATTGCCACTGTTCCCTTATATTTTGCTGGTTTATGGACATAAAATGAAGTTCACTTCTTGTTCTTTAATATTTTTGTGCTTTGAGGACAGCTGAGTTTAGTATGCTGTTGGTACTTAAAATTGGAAGGGAAAGACAAAAGAAAGCAAGCTAAACACCAGAATCACCTGGGATCATATAATTCATCATTCTAAATAATACGTACATCAAACGATCAATTGAGTAGAAACATTAATAAATGAAATAATCTTTTAGTGGGGCAGAGGAAGCAATAAATATGTGATTTTTAAACTTATCTTCCCCTCAGAACAAGGAGGAAAAGAGGATCAGTCCCCATGTTAAAGTTATTCTCTGTAATATTATGGTGACAGCATTTTTCATGTAACTGCAGGACGCTGCTTTGCAAAATATTTGCAGCCAGGACATGCATATGAATTATTGGATAGCACCTGCTATATAGGAAGGAGAGAGAGGAAGGCTCCTTGATCATAAAAAGAGATTTCCCTTCTATGCAAATAAAACACCAGCTGAAATGCATCGTAGAAGTCAAACAGGATTATGATCTTAGTGGAAAGATAGTTTCCTTTCAGGTGAATTAAATCTGATGGTGAGGCATTCGATTATAGAAAAGAATAAATTGTGTTGCAGCCTAAGATACACAGGATACCAAAAAGGAAAAACATTATGACAATGGAAGGTGATAAGAAACCTCCTTAACAGAAACTTTGAAATATTTATTTTGTGGAAAAGAAATTAGATGACTAGAGGGGAAATGGTTAAATATTGACAGAATGAATGCAGTAGCCACAATTATCAAATGTTTCAATTAACTAAATTTTCAGGTGTGCTAAGTTTCATTCTGTATGTTAGGCTAGAGGTTTTCATAGTAAGGTTTTTCATGTTTTGTCTATTACATATTCTTTGAATTGTGCCATCTTAATTGCACATTTCCCTGTTTTCTCTCGTTTCTGCATTGGCCTTTTGTATCAACACTCATTTTTGAAAAGAAAGCTGAACTTTTTTACTTAATCTGAAGTTAGAGAAAATTTCCCACCCTTCAATTTTCACAACGCATGGAAAATTTACATTGGCGCTGAAAAATGCGGTGAGACAAAATCTATTACTGTTTCTGCAACATAGAATCGAGAGATGGGACTGCTTAGATTAAAGCAAACAAGTGAAAAATCAAACCTCTAGAACCTTAAGGGGCTGTTTATTTCAGTTCCTGGAAAAGTGGCCACACACCCTCACTGCCAGCAGTGGTAGTTTCACTAATGGAAATAGAATTTGCTCTAACCTGCTTTCAAGCATTCCCTGCTGCTGCATCTCAACAGCCTCTCAGTAAAGTTTTTAGAACCTAATGCTGTAGTCTTCAGTGAAATAAATCCTTTTCTTAAGTCCATATATATTTTTCTTTTGAGCAGGTTGTCATCTCATGTACGCATATCAAATTCTGCTGTCCTTCAATCTGCTTTTTATTTAATTGAGAAATTGTTGTAGCTGTTTTTCACTGATGCTGTGGTTTAACCCCAATTGGCAACTGAGCCCTCCACAGTCACTTGCTTGCTCATCCCTGGTGTGAGGATAGGATAGGAAGGATAAAATTAAGGAAACATATGTGTTAAGAACAGTTTAATAATGGTAATAAAAGAATATAATAATAAATTGTTACGAAAAAGAAAATGACAAAAAGAGGGATAAACAAAACCAAAACAAGTGACTTAAAAGCAATGACCACCTCCCGTGGGTAAACTGTTGCTGAAGTAATTTCCAAGCAAAAGTTGGCTAACTGTCCTAACACCTCAATTTTTCCTTTTATTGCAGAGCATAACTTCCTATGCGGTTTTTCCATATTTTCTTTTCCCCCCCAGGCTGTGAGGACAGTTTTGGTACCTACATGTACCCACACATACATGTCTGTATCTGTTTTACATGCAATGCTCTAAGATAGATACAGCTTCATGTACATTTTTACAACATCCAAAATTCCTTTATAATGGCCTGGATTCTCTGCCCTTCTGTGGCAAAGGTCTAAGTGTTTTGTTTTGTCTCCCTTAAAGGCAGTGTAAAAGAATTGTCAGTTTTCTCTGGCGCATAAACAGAGCACACCTATTATTCAAGTGCAATTAAAAAATAAAAAAAAACAAACCAAAATCTCATTCTCTTAAACTTTTTCAGTGTTAGAAAATTAGAAGCAAAAAAGAATTTGAAGCAAAGGAGCCACTATAAATAAGGAAAGGACAAAAGACATAAGGCCCTGTCTGAGTTAAATGATGAGTTTCAGCTATGGTCTGGAGGTGATTTTCTCCACTCATTACCATTCCAACCAGCTGCACAGATGGCCTCTGAAATCTACATAAAGACAAGAGTACAAAGGTTAGGAAATAATGAAAAGATGATGCCTACAGTCTAGTAAAATTATAGCTTTTTTCTGTTGAGGGAAATGCATGCAATCAGAAATCCAGAAATTACCAGAAGATGTTTAAATAACTGTTTTAAATAACACTAAAGAGCAGGAAATTAGAGAAGATCACATGAAGGTTATAGAAAATTATGTCTATTAGCATCACTTGTAGTTATAGCACTAAGCAAACTGTTCTTATTAACAGTTTTCTCTAACAGTCCTTCTACTGTGAAATCCAATGCAATGCTTGCCTTCATCTCCTTCCTGCTTGCATCCCACCTCTGCACTGCAGACAGGGAATGCAGCTGGTCACACTTCCGATCTCCCTTCCTTTCTTCTACCTGGGCGATAGCGCTAGCCCTCTGGGATTCTTTGAAACGTGGCTGGTGACCAAGATATTTTGCTGTTTACAATGGCTAGCAATGCTTGCAAGCATACAGAGAGCTTAATTAGTTTTTCTTTATCTCTCTTTCAGTATGTCTCAAAGTCTCTCAGTGCTGAAATATATGCTCTCTCACACACACCGAGGAGAGAGGAGCACATTGAGAACGAGCTCATTTTGAGCATCACCTTATGGTTTCGGCAGCTCTGTTGGCTCTGCTTGGAGCAGTGAGAAATGTTTGGCAGCTCTGTTGCACGATTTTCTATGTGCTCATCAGTTTGATCCAAATGGGTGAACAGCTGGGATCTCACCATCTTGAAGACAATTGCTTGCTGGAGTTCATTTCTCTGGCAGGCGTTCTGCTGCAATCTTGCTGAATGGTGCTTTGCTATTTTCCTTTCTTTCCCTTTTGCCTAATGAAAAGAATATTGAAGTGCAACCAGAGGGTCTTTATTATCTCTGGTTAACTCATTTTATGGTGAAAAGCATATTATTATATTTTCAAAATTTCAGAGAAGGCATGACAAATAAAGTTTTTCTGGACATAGTTTAAGGTGGCTTTTTCCCACTGGAAATACAAAGAAATGGGTTTTCTTATTTGAAAAAATACCCTAACCATATCAATAAACTTCAGTAATTATATGCAGAAGGCCCACATATGGTCCCATTGAGATAATTCCTATTTGTATTTAGAAAGGATGACAGAAATCTTGATCTTCCCAAAGGGAAGAAAGTTAAGATAATAGGGCAAAGATATCCTTGAAGTATTCCTGGTTGGTTGTTTTGTGTTTTTGTGGGAGTTTTGTGGGGTTTTTTTGTTTTTTTGGTTTTTTTTTTTCTTTTTGGTTGGTTGGATGATTTTCTTTTTTTAAGGCCACAAACTATTTTAATAGAAGTAAAGTTCCCCCCCCAAACTCAAAGTGATAGTGCTGCTGATTGAAGGACATGCACCTCTTTGCCACAAAGTAGGTTCTGAGATTTAACCAAAATCTCATATCTCAGCTTTTTCTTACAGTATGTTTGATTGCAGGCATCAAATGATTTTACATATTTATCTTTTTTTTTTACATTTTTTTCCCCAAGAAAATGATACTAATATTTTTTCCTCTGTAAAAGAACACTAAATATACTAAAGTCACCGAAACCACTTATCAGTCAGGGAGGAACCTTAACTGCTCAGGTATCCTGGCTCTTCACAGAGGAAGCAAATTGTCTTTTTCTTAGTTTTCATGGCAGAAAAGACTGAAGTAAAGCAGGTAAAGTGAATCATCTGTGTTGAAATAGTTAGAAAATACTAGATCCAATTTTACTTTTAGAAGTAATAGACAGATGTTAATTTTCTGGATGACTGCTGGTTATTTGCAGTCAGCTGATCTGATTAACCTTAATATTACACATTATAACCTCTCTGCATAGCTGTCTCTAGAGGAAAAGAAACTGTTTGTCTACATCTAATGACAAAATAAGAAGCACAATGTATTCTTTGTATAATTGCCTTTTCTTAATGTAAGATTTTATTCCTGGTGCGATGAAACATTATTGTTCCTATGCACCTCTTTGGACAAGTGTTGTACATTTAATGTGTTCTGCAGCCATAATTAAATCCTTGCTCAGTCTCTGTTGTGTTCCCCTGGGGAACGCAGGTAAAGAGCATGAAGACTTTCGTGCCTCTTAAGCCTCCCCAGGCTGCGGTGGAGTCACTGGTGGTTTTCAAGATACAAATTGTCTTGATTTAAGAGAGCTTTTGTGGCTCATGGGCTTGCAGTCAGCAGAAAGCTGAGGACTTCCCTCCTCTCCTCTTCCGAATTATTGTATCTCTGACATTAGCATAGATCCAAAGTCATTCCATCCTAATTAAAGTAATGTCTGAGGTGCCTTAGGACTACAAGAGAGAGGCAGTGTGCTAAGGGTGAGCAGGGATGGATCAATAAAATGGTAGTGGAGGTCTGCCTGGACACCTTGGGCGATATATAAGGAGGGGAAATCAACATGGGAAAGAAATATCCCTGGAAAAATCATTTAATTGGAGATAAAGGGTCACTTCCCATGCTGCTGCTGAAATAGGCTGCATGCACAACGATGATTTCGTGATTCTTTTTCAAGATGTTTTTTTCCTTTTTCCCTTTGTTTTCATTCTAAACTTTTTGGTTCTGTGAGAAAAATTGTTCTGTTTGGGGTATGTAAGAAACATTTAAGTCTCTCTTTCCCCAAAAACTTTGATCAGTTTTAGGAGAAGTCACTATACAGTTGAACCTAGTCCTTCTTTTCTGCAGAAAAAAAAGCTGGCAGAGAGGTTGTGTGTGCATTCTCAGTCCATCTAGGAATAACCTTTTCAATTAATAATTTTCTTCTCACAGCCTGTTCTCTGTTAGTCCAATCCAGAATGCAATTCCCTGGAAATGTTAGCTTTCCAAGAGGAACAAACAATAAATCTCTACAGTGCTGCTTGGAGCAAATACTTATTCCTATACAGGAGAATGATGAGTATAGCAAATTTCTACTTCCAGGTGCTTCTATTTCTTTTATTCTTCCTTTAAAAAAAAAAAAAAAAGAAAAAAAATAGTTCTTCTTGTGTTCAATGTATTATGTAAAACATAGCTGCATTTTTGGTGGTGGGAAAAGAGAGCTTTCTTTTTGTGGTGTTGTATTTTTATTTTTTGTCTGAGGGGTTGAATTTTTGTGGGTTATTTTTTTAAACAAAATATCCAAGTTAAAGCCTCAAATTAAGTAAGAATTAGTTTTAACTGTATTTCATGTTGTTCCAAATATTACTGTGGTCCAATTACATACCTAGTGGAAGTGTGGGAACCTTTATTTGTAAAATCTATATATCCCGGTGATGGGATGCTCCACATTTTTGTTTAGGCTTTGAGCAGAAATCCTTTTCAGTCATAGCTGTTTTGGTAGAAAAGGTCACAATTTTCTGTCAATGGAGCGAATCACATGCCAAATTAACCTTGCTAACTTCTCCTAATGGAAACTGGTGAGAAATCTCCTGAACAGCTTTGTGACAGTGCTATATGTGACAGTGCTATATGTATCAGACTGATAGTTGTAAATGTAAATAGCTTTAAATAAATTAAATACAAATATTACTGCAATTGACAAACCATATGGATGGTTATTTGATGGATGAATATCTAGCTTTAGCAAGGTGATGTGACTATATTTTTGGGCAAGTTCAAAAGACAAACTTAGAGAAGTCTCTGTTTTGGAGGAAAAAGCCTGCAAGCTCAATCTTTCTTTAGACATGTAACAACTCTCAAAGAAACACGTTTAAATGTGTACCTGTTAGTGTACCTGTTAGAAGTGGTGGGATTTGTGCTGTAGATGTTCTATCTAATTGCCCAGACATTGAAAAAAACTGAAATGGGATGGAAGAAGTTTGATCTCACTTGTTTCACAGGGAGACTTTCCTATCCAGTGTGCGCGTCACACTGCAAATCTAGCTCAGGTCTTCCACCACTAGTAACAAGTTCCTCTAAATTAAATACCCAATATTGTTTGTCCCCACATGACTTACTTTTCGCTGGTTTTGGTAGGAACAATAATTTTGTCTTCATTTAGGACTGTTTGGAGTTACTCCTTTTTTATCTGCTCCTAGTAAAAAACAAAATCCTAAAATATGTTTCACTGTTCTAAGAATCTAAGAAATGTTCTAAGAAATAAGATGCATGAAAGTGAAAGGACAAGCTTAAATCCTTTCCTAGAAAAAGAGTGTGTTGAAATGCCATTGTAATAGAGGCAGATCCTGTGTTGCAAGGTGACAAGATACCATCCATGACTGTGAAGAAACATTCAGCGCTGCCTCTGACTTTTACAGTTTGTCACATTGCTGAGAACCATAATGTTCCTCTGTCAAGTATTTCTGGTTTTTTAATAGTGAGTTTTGGTCTATCAGTAGAAATGTATACACGTAACTTTCAATTCTCTAACTTAAATAAAGCATGAGAGGTAAAAGAAGTCTTTACCAAATATAGGATGAGTTTTTATTCTGCTGTCTTTAATGTTAAGTGATGGGAGGAAGAGGGCCTTTTCCAGTGATGACTTAGGATTTTAGCTTCTATATTTTTCCATGTATCTGTAATCCTGTAATTTTAGTGTATAACTCTGGACTCCATATAGGGCACTAAAGCTCCTGTCCTCAGCGTTTTTAGACAAAACAATTCCTCTAAGCTCGAAACCCAAGGGCACCTTATTGTCTCAGGCCCCAAGACATGTAAACAACAGTGAATTGGGAGGAGCAAAGTTGGAGTAATTGACATCATTACCTGAAGCTGTAATCGGAGGATTAAACTTTGATATGCAAATAGACAGAACTTATAAAGTATGAAAAATCCGTGACCCGTCATCCATTTTGGGTGTAGCCCATCAGCTGGGCTTTGTCTGCCCTAAATGCACCTTGAAGGCCCTTCAATAAATTTAACTCCTTTTTATTCTCCTAACTTTGTCTAGCCTCTGTTTTAGGGAAGCCCATCAAGGCACCACCAAAGCAAGAGCTTTGCAAATATGTTTGGTACAAGTAAATGTATTTTTAATACAAAAACTGCAAATATTGTTTGAAGCCTACAAGCAGGAAAAAATATTGGAATAGAGCTTTAACAGGCAGTGTTGTAATTTTTGAGGTTGTATCTGCATCTGAAATATGATGAAATGGTGTCCAGTGAAGAGAACTTGATGTTGTCTGCAGGTTTGAATGAGTAAATTGTGTTTATGGCATGATTATTCTGCTGTGTAATAAAATGCAAAATTTGACTCTGTTGCATTAAGTCAGCCACATACTTCTGTAAATTCTGCCTTGAAAAACCAGCCCAAAGTAGTTGGAGAAAGAGTTTTAGCTGAGCTAGAAACTTGGAACAGGCAGCGTGGTATAAGATAAAAACCTCTTGCTTCAAATATTTCTAATGAAAATCATGATCAAAGTGTTTTATGAATTTATTAATGGCTAGTAGTCAACTGGCTATTGGTGAACTATAAATCTGGAATCCATAGCAGCAATAAACTGAAATATTAGACACTTGCAAGATGTTAATGAAACCTAAAATTTCTATCTACTAATCTACAACTAAGTCCTAAGAAGTGACTATTCTCTGTGCACAGTGATACTCATTCATTTCCCTCTCACAGCCCCTGGGGTCACCAGCACCCATTCCCACTCTTGGCGAAACCTTGGGAAAGAGGGATAAAGATCTCCGGACAAGAGTGGACCAAAGTCTCTTTTTTTTTTCTTTTTTTTTTTAATTAAATCTGAATTTAGAGTGGGAAGAAAGATTTTTCTGATCCTTTAGGACCATGCCTAGCTTGAAAATTTAACTTGGAATAATCTAAAGTGCTGTGGTTACAAGCATGTTTCCAGGTTTCGTTGAGTTAGGAAACACTGCAGGTATGGTGTAGATGCTGCTCCTGCTCCTGTGCTTGAACACACAAAAAGGATACCTTTGTGGAAGCAAATAGTCCAAACAATTGACTATTGCAATATCAAGTCGGTTTGCTACAAAAGAGTTTGGAATCATTTGCTTCAACCTGCAGGAGACTAATTCCTTGAAAACAATTTACAGTACATCGACAGACTGCATACATGACATTTTTCAGAAATACAGGTGACAGGCAGTGGCAGCTGATCTCCACATGACTATAAACTGTTCTCAAAGGCCTGAATGTTCAAGACTGTGCTTGCTGTGCAAATGTCTCTGCATGATTCAGAGAATCAGGGTCTATTTCTAGCAAGGAAGTTGGGTTACAATTTTGCCTGAGGTTGATTTGCCCAACTCATTTGGAGCTGGGTTTTTTCCCCATCCAGATGTACAAGGAAGGCATTCGAAAACACTTCTGTAATAAGATTAAATACATGTTGAGCTAATGTTTCTTCCAACTCAAATATGTGGGGTTTTCACTGAAGGCTTTATAAGACGTTTTTCTGTATTTTCACATGACTGACACTGAAGCTGTGGTTGTTATTGAGGTAGTTGATTTGTATCTCTATTTGTTTGTCCATTTGTTTCCCTACTGTGCTTGGGATATATCCATTAAATTAGTATCATTACAGTTCACTAACATGATTTTTCCTGGTACCTTTCCATTGTCAGGCTGGCCCCAATACTGGTCTCATTATTTCTGGCTGGCTTTTAGCCATTTCCTTTATCCTGTTTAAATCAGCTTAATTTAATCTCATAGTGTTCCCTCTCACTCCTCTTGTTTCTGCTTCACTCAATGCTTTCACCAGCTGACAGCTTTGGTAAACTTATTTTAGCTAGAGTAGAATGACTTGGATGGTTCAGTCCCATGAAATACTGCTGGCTGCCATTGGTTTTCCATATATTCTAGAGGTTTTAATATATTCTAGATGATTTTTAGTGAGCCAGGGTTTTCTTTGGTTTTGATATAAATGCTCTGACTTCCTGACATCCAAACCTTATCGCTGTATTGTAGAACTGTAGCAGTGCTGGGGCAAAAAGGCCATGCTGGCTCTGATTTCCATGCTGGTCTCTTTGAGATAAGATGAATCCCACCAGATGATAGAGATATTGATGAGCATTTGTGGGAATGAAGGGGAAGGTGCGCAGCTAAATCTGCCACAAGGAAACAGTGACATGCCAATGACAGAAAGAAAACAAGCATAATTTTTAAGAGACCTTGCATTTAATTCTTTGTAGCCTTCAGAAGATTGAAGAAATTGCATAGGCTCAGTGTAGAGCAGATGATGTGCATGGTGCCTCAGAACTTCTGTGGATGCTTTGTGTGGAGCATGAAGATCATAAAACGCAAGGTTTTCTCTATATTTTCTAGCAGCAGCAACTCTAACTATCTTTAAAGATAATTCCTCTTTTGAGTTTTTATTGATCGCTCATTTTCAAGAAAGTGATAACTTTCAGTCAACTTCTAGGGGTCAAAGAGTTCTCGTTTCCTGTATTAAGGCATCTCTTCTCTTAAGCCTTTTTAATTAAGTCATTCTTATAGAGAATTCTGGGAGTTAATCCCTTTTTGAAGACTAGGTAGCTTTAATTGTCCAGAATAGTTGAAAGAAATAATTGTCCAATAATATTAAAATATTCCTTTTCAAATTCTGACGGATACCTAATTAAGCACAGAAATAAAATTAAGATCTCTAAGTCTAAATTCTCTTAACTGGGTTACTTGTTTGAAGTGTGTCTAGTAACCTTACTGTAACTGCCCATAAAAGTCTATTTTTATAGAGTAGGGGAGTATTTGACTCCTCTCTGGTCAAAAGATATTAGATCCTGCTAAACTTTTGAAGGGAATATATATTAATCTTTATATTAAAAAGTGATTGTGAAGAACCAGTACACTCCATGTACATACATACACATTTGTGTATTTATGCACATGAATATATAGATTACATTTCTGCTTTACCTTCAGACTTGGAAAATCTGTTGTTTATTGTTAACCAATCTTTTTCTAAAGAAATGGGAGGCAGTGTGCTTGTATGGCTTCACAGTTCTGATAAGATCATAAGCACCACTGACTCTGAAACTGGGAAGATGGATTAAATTGGAATATAGATTAAATGGCTGACTGCAATTTTATTTCAGCTGCATTTAAGTCCTGCACTGGTCAAATAGGTCAAATAGAAGCCTGAATAAGCTTTTGCTGTGATCTAAGGAATTGTGTGTCACATAACACATGCCTTGGAGCTTGGCAAATATCTTGCTTCATGTAGTCTGAGGAAACAATTTGACATTCTGCTTCAGAATTCAGTATTTACTGTCTTTCACGTGTTTTGTTTTTTTTCTTTTTTTCTCTTTTTATGTATTTTATCTTGTCTCAGAGGCAGCTAAAATCTTTTCAGTGAAGGCAAAACTAAATTTTTGTCACTCCACGTATGAAGGGCCAAAACCTTTCTTTGACTCCTAGAGGAGGAGATGCAGAAGCTTTGATTCAGCTGTTCTTGATGCTGTCATCTTGTTTCCCATCCATCCAGCACCAGAACCAGTTTCTGGAAGAAGTTTGCCCCTAGTATAAATTTGAAACATGAAGTCATGTAAAATACACAGAATTATCCTGAAATGTGATGTTGTTTTATGCATAATAGAAAATACATCCTCAAAAAGCATCATTCAATCTAATGCAAAAGAGTTCAACAGTTGGGGTGCAGAATAACTCTGCACTTTTTTTTCTGAAGATTGTTCTGCTTATTCTGGTTCAAATGAGTTAGCTGTGGAAGAAAGAGTTAAATGGTTAATCAGAATCTGAAAGCAAGTGAACAAAAAATATGCTGATGCTCCTTAGACTACAACATCTGAAAATATACATATGTGTTGTCAGGCTTGAAACTGTACTGCAATTGTAGCTGTCATAGGTCCACTCAAATGAAATGTGTACAGGTCAATTCATTTAATGTTTTTCTAGTACATGAAGAAAAACAGCACATCAATGCTTCTTGAAAATGAAGAATTTCAAATGTAGGTTTTGCATGACTAATCAAGGATTTCTAGCTATGACACATAAGGCAAGTTAAATAAAACAAAACAAAATTGTAAAGAGGAGGTTTCATGCTGCTCCAGATATGCACATTCTGTTATTATAAAAGACTGTATTTTGAATAGAATTTAGTCTTATGTGTAATATCTTTGTTGCCGTATTCATTCATTTGAAGCCATATCTCATTCTAGTTAAGAAGGTGGAGTCTATTGTGCAATGTAAATTGATGAAAAATGGCAAGAAATGGCTGGGAATGGCTTCCAGCAATCACCCAGTCCATCCACCTGCCTCTGGACAGGATCAGACGCAGACAATATCACGTTGTTTGTGGCACCTGCTAGTGAAGAAGTCTTCAACCGTCTCCTAGATAACTTTTAACATTTTACATCCTTTGTTCTCAGGTTTTACTTGTATCTTCCACCGTCCTATTTAAAAAGCATGTCTTCACTTGGACATGGAGGTCCATTTTTGTATTTTCTAATTACTATGTAAAAAAGAGAGGAAGAGGGTTAGGAGGATAATGGAAGAAGACACAGCTTTATCCAAAAAAACAGGCAGACAGCAACACTAAACAAATGTGTAAGATGTACCTATTATGAAAGAAGACAGCCATCTCAAATAATTAAGAAGTTTGTCTTATTAAAAAGATTGCACAGATCTGTACGGGTCTATGCCAATATATTACATTATCTTCTATTTTATTCTATGGTAATGCGGAAATTGTGTGTAGTTCTTGCTTATTGTATACTGAAATTATTACAGCTGAGGTTTTAAAAACATTGTAAAATTACCCTGAATGTATGTTTAGAAGTTTGGTTGTTGTTTTTATTGTTATTGCTTTTGGTTTGGTTTTCTTTTTTTTTTTTTTTTT
>VZRL01006504.1:1368714-1506172 GCA_013397895.1 Origma solitaria | reverse complement strand
TTTTTTTTTTTTCTTCTTCCCTATTTTCTCCCCCTCTTCCTCATTTCTAGATTTTTACTGACAGGTTGTGCTGCTTATCTGAACAATGACACCAGTAACTTACGTGTCTTTCCCTCTGTGAACATTGCCTTTTTTATTACTCTTTGTTATTCAATGACTGGTTTGAGTTTGGTTCTTCATTCTCAAAAATTCTATACAAAGGAAGAGGCAGTGAAAGACACTACCTTGTTACATATACTGATTGGTTTTGACTTTTGTCAGGACTGGTCATGGCATTTTGTTACTAGATATTAAGTTCCTCACAAATTGCTATGACTGGGGAATCATGTTATATTCAGAGGCAAACTTCAGAAAAAGATAATTGGAAAGTCCTAAAATACATTAAAGGACTTGTTTTTAAAAATGAGTTGGTTCCTTTCAATATCTATGTGTTGTTAGCACTTATGTAGTCTTCCACATAAATATATTTCGTTTATTCAAAATATTTTCCACCACATTAATCCAATTCAAAATATGATCCATGCATTTTTTGTGTAGTTTTAACTATTTTAACAAAAATGTTCTAGTAAAAATACTATATATATATATATTGTACTGTCTTTATATTTAAGCAAATATTTATAAATTTAATAAATATTATTTATTGAGTTGTATTATGTTTGATAATACATATTTTAGAAATAATGTGGGCATTAATGTTGGTTAGGCTAGTTTTCCCCTCACTTGAAATAATTCTCTAATGTGAGTAGTTATTCCCTTTAGATGTTCTTGCATATAAATAATTGTAATATAAAATGTCTGGCTTGCATTTTTCCACTTAGGGGATTTGCTGTTGGAAATATTTGGCCTTGGGTGAGCAGCTCTCTGCTGTCTGTGGGGTTGCCCTGTCCTTAGCACTGCACGCGTATGTTAATGTTTGCAGAATTAGAAGGGGTTTTTTTAATTGTGAACTTTTTAATTCATTCTTATCTTACGTGAACTAAGATTTCTGAGGGTTGTGCTACTGTAAGAAATGAAGAAAAAAGGATGATCGAGTATTTATGAAAACCTAAAGGTGTTTAAAATTGTTCCCGGTAGTGAATAAATTCACTGGTACTGTATTAGTTACAATTAGTACAATCAATGAGTTATGAATTGTTGGGGAAGTAAGGGAATACAGAAAATACAAAATATAGAGAGGGATTTTTTTTTCCTTCTCCATATATACTCTATTCTTTAGGCATTCAGTTATTTAATTTCAAGGTTTTATTTAACTTCAAAAGGTTCATGTCCTTTGACCTATACAGTCCTCTCGACACCAGCTGGAACTAAGAAATGTTTTTGCAGGACAAATAGGCATGAAAAGAACAAAGAACTGGATGCAAGGTGAGAACAGGACATTCTGGTTCTATACTTGGGCTGTAGAATATCTTTGAAAGTAGAAACCTGATGTTCAAATGCAGCAAAATTGTTAAAGGTGAAGCTTCTTGATACCTGAGCTTATTTTTTTGTTCCTGGGATAACTAGTTCATGATATTAAGCGCCACTTAAAGTATTTTTGGGTTGAGGAAGAATAATATATATTAATTAGAATATACTTTTCCAATTATTTGTTCTGAGGATCTACTTAATGAATATCTGGACATAGACTATTGATCTCATCTTTGTGTTGTGCTTGATCCTCTGTTCCCATCAATATTATACAACAGTAATTCCATTTTTTCCTGTTGAAGTTTCTCATGAGCTGCAGCAATGGACAGGATAGAGGGATCAATGTCATTACATTTACAATTGAGAAAATAACAGTAATTGGTGTAAATTAAATGGTCATTACCTGGGACAATTATGTTTGTGGCAAAATATCTATTTTTCTCATTTTAAGTCCTGCAATTATTGGGAATAGAAGCTCTCAGATGTGTAGTCATGTACAAGTTAAAATTGACATTGAAAAACCCCCAAAACAGAAAAATTAGTCTTAGAGATGGTATATGAAGGGGACAATACTTCCTTCAGTTGTACTGATAACTGTTCAATTGATACTCAATTTTGACTGTTGACAACAGTCTGTCTAAAAAAAAAAAAGAAACACACGCTATTTTGAAAATAAGAATTATTCTTTAATTTTACATTAGAATTATGTTCTAAGAGACAGTGTTAGTGAGTGTTTTGGTAATTTCTCCTTTTTATTTTCAATTGTTTATCTTGAGGCTCCTTAAACATTTCATGTAACAAAAATAGGGTCAACTTCTTTTTTTTGTGTTTTTAAAAGGCTTGTGATAGTGTTCTTTGTATTTAGACTTTGAACTGCAGTGTATTTACTGGCATTCTCTGTATATTTACTGCATTACACTGCATGTGCATCTGTTGGCTAAAATGGACTTAAACTGGTGTGCTGACTCAGTGTCTGCACACAATATAAAGACACTTTGGGTTTCCTTTTCTCATTCATTGACTGGTGAGTTAATCTGTAGCCATTTTCAAGAAAACTAGAAATAACCTTTCATGTTTTTCATGGTAAATTCACACAAAAGTCCATAGCTGATGTGTTTGTCAAGCTGACCATCACTTTTTATTTTTGACTTGTCTGCTAAGGTCCCAGGGAAAACTAACCAATTTTTAACCTGGTGTCACAGTGTGTGTGGTCAGCAGCTTTAGAAAATTCATCTCCATATGGATAAGGTTAAGGTTATCTGTAACATTAAAAAAAAAAAAAAAAGTTAGAGCCAAATACAGAAATGTTTAAAAGAATGTACAAACCTGTTACAATGACTATACACAGAATTATGAGTTCAAGATTCACCAGGATAATTCAGTTTGTCCTCTAATGGTCGTATCCATGGATAGAACTAAAAAGCCTAGCTTTTACATTACATTAAATTGCTAAATGCCCTAGAGATGCTAAGCCTGAAAACACTGAAAATTTGTAAATGTTGTGCATTTATCTCATCCCAGATCACCATTTTTGTCTTTTCTTCTTCTTTCCTACATTTTCCTTGGTCAAAAAATTGCTTGAATTCTGACAGAAGTTAAAAATAAAACTGAGCACATTAACATGTTAATGTATATTACAGAAAGGCCTTTTCAGTAAAGTGCTGATAACAGATGTGTTTTTAGAGAGTGGTGTGCTGAGTTGAAGTACAGCAGCAGCCTTTGTGTTTGGCAGCTTGGGAACCATAGGAATTACAAATGGTATGTAGGTGTTCCTCTGCATATCCTCCGTGCATCAGTTCAAATGGAGTTATTGTCTCTTTAGAGCCTTTGTAAAATGGCATATTTTATTCTAATGCTTTCATTTTTTATTGTTACAGAAAGCAGGATAATTAATACACTGTACCAATTCCTCTACAATTATTCCAGATGTCCATTGTGCTTAAAAAATTTTTCTGTGTGAGAAATTTTAACACATGAATTAGAAAGGTTTTTAGGAGCTGTGCAAGATTAGACACCATAGATTCCTCCTTTTCTCGGAGACTCCTACATAGTTCCACCTTTGTAGCTTAATCTCTACCCGTGCCTCATACAGGAATCAAAAAATTATTGTAAATCACAGTTACCAATCTAGAATATGAAATACAATATCACATTATTTTAATCTGGCATTCCAAACATTTTAGAATTTAGTGAAGCAGGAAAAAAAACCATGTTTCTTAGACAACATGTTTCAGTTCTGGTATTCACCTGCAGAAATCTTATGGGACAGGGACAGCTTCAGATTTACTGGTTCTGTGGGTATGAGACAAATTGCCTGATGGTCACTCCTGTAAATGTTTTGGTCCTTACTTAACCTGGATCCTTCCCTGGAGATGTCTTCCATCTGTATGTTGAGAGTTAGTGTTTTATCATCTTTTAGCAGAAGCTCAGTGAACAAAGACTGTGATTCTGCTGCCTTCCCTTCTTTTCCTCCTTTCTTCCCTCCTTCCGCTGGGTGAATTTCTTGGATGTTACTGTAGCAACATCTGTAAAGAGCAACTTTCAGAAACACCTTTGAATCTATTGCGTTTCTTTTCTTAATCCATCAGAAAAAATATTCTGTGAAATAGACATATTTTTATAAATTGAGATTTGATCTTCCTGTGTTTTTTTACTCACTGAAAGTTCTCTAAATTGTATGGAGTAGATTTGGGTTTCCCTGGGGTTCCTCTGGGTTTTTGGGTGGGTTTTGTTTGTTTTGTTTTTTAATAATGCACCAAAAGTCGAACAATAAAAAAAACCAAAACAAAACAAATGAAACAAACAAACAAAAACAAACAAACAAAACCCCAAACAAAACCAAAACAAAACAAATGAAACAAACATCAAAAAAACTCCACCAAGAAATCTTTTTCAGCCTTAAATTAGGTAATGGTATCAGAACTAGCAATTCTTCAAAACAATAGAATTTTTTTTTTCTTAATAGGAAAGAAAAAGGAACTAGTTTAATATTCTTATAGGTTTTTATGGCTATTAAGTAGGTGCTTTTCTTACCCAGAAAAATGAGAATATCTGATAAAGAATTTGATGAGACAGAAAGTGGATAGCATGTAAGAGTAGACTGACAATCTCCTTGGGTTATTGTTCTGTAACGATAAAGAGGAAACCAAAAGACAATCAGAAAAAAAATAAATGGTTTTTCAAGTACTAACAGTAACATCATGTTGCTCTCTTAATTATAATGAACATAGTTTGACATATAATAAAAAAAAGAGCTTGTTGAAAAAACGAAGATGGAAAGTTCTCAGGCCAATTCAGACATTCCAGTAGAGGGCAAGATCATAAGTCAGATTCCAGAATTAAGCTTCACTTAATGCAGACCAATGAACTCTTACTACTACTGTTTGACCATTAAATCATAAGATGATTTATACAGACCTATCAAACCTGCTCTTTAACTATTTCTTTGATTAAATTGTGATGGAAATAAATGATCCAAATAAAATTAGTAGGTTTGAGGACCGCTGGATCATGTTGTATGATGGGTTTTACATAATTCAATCCTTAATGGGTATCCAATATGCTTAAATCGTATTTCTAATTTTCCTTTAAATAGTTTGCATTGCTAATTTACTTCTAAGAGATTTCTGCCAATCAAGTTAAATACTTTCTGCAAACTGCTTACATTCCTGTCAAAGTGTACTTGTTATACTAAACACCCACATTCTGTTCTAGTTCCATTTTAGTTACTTTATTATTATTTTTTTTAATCTTTCCTCCCACAGAGTGTTAACAACTTATTGATGGGCATCCAGGAAGCTGAACGCAGTATTTATTTTTAAAATATATTCATTGAATCAGTGCAGATCTAGATGGTGCCTAAAAAGGCAAATTCCAGGTTTTGAAAGCTGTGTGTGGGTGCACCAGCAGTTCTGCCAGTCTTGCAGCAAGGGCGCTGCTAAGTTCCTCTTGAATTCTGCTTAAGAAATACTCCCTTAAAATGTTTTGCTTTCCAGGTATCAAAAAGTGTCAAATAAACAGTTGAGAGTGAACAATTCATAAGCTCCCACGAGAATAAATGGTCTCTGGGCAGCGTACTTGCATTGGAAATGTAGCATGAGGAATATTCCTTTTCTCTCAGCAGACAATGGATTCTTATTAGTGTGTGTATTGTGTTAGTGTGTGGTAACTCATTATCCTGTGTAAACACTATATTGGGATAATAAGAAGATTGTGAGTGCTTTAAAAACACTTTCTACATCTCATTCACGGAAACATTAGGAGGCTTTAACTTTGACAAGCAGCATTTTCCCCTTGGGAACAACAGTTTCGAAAGAGAGACAGCTCAGCTAGTTTGTCCACTACAGTAATTTAAGGCTAACATAATATATTAATTCAAAATAGCAGCACTAAGAGAATTTATAATGTTCAGGCAGGTCTTCATTCTGTTCAGAGTTCACAATGTGTGTTCAGAATGTAGAATGTGCAAAGGAAGGCAGGATTTTTTTTTTTTTTTTTTTGGCAGGGAAATACCTAATAAGAAGAAAAGGTGTTGACCCACTATTCATTTCTTATTTAAATTCTCCTTAGTCAAGCAAATTTCCCTTTTGAAATTCATCACCTGACTTCCATTGAACTTTTGATAAAAAAAGTCTGTACTTGTTCACAATGGAGGATTCTTTTATTTCCTTTCCTCACACTTTCTAAAAGGAGCCTTAAGTGTATTATATCATGATATTACATATGTGCTATCACTCGTGTTTACTGCAATTTCCCAACAGCAGCTTTCACCATGTAATTTCCCATTCATCCTTTCAGCTGGTGAAGAAGATTTTAGGAACTTATAAATGTGTATTTTGTGGCAATTTTAGAAAATTTCAGCTGCCAACTTAGAGTATTCCAAGACTCATCGTCAGCAACAGTTCCCCTGATTCTGCATTTCTTAAATATCAATGGTAGGAGTTAGTTTGTAATGTAACTAAGGAGATATTTTGTCCTCTGTCTTTTAGACTTTGCTTCCAGTCACTCAAAGGGGAGCTGCATCACAATAAATGGGAACACAATTGTATCACAGAGGATGCAAACTCTTTTTTGGCTGTCTGGATCATGTGTATTGTAGACATGTTGTACAGACAGAATTGTTTGAATTATCTTTTCTTCTTTAAATTTGACTTCTTTATTTTAAATGGGTGCGATGTTCCTCTTATGTTCTGGTGAGCTTTTGTTAGATTGTTTCCTTTGGTTTGGTCTGGGTTAGTGACTTTCTATTTCTTTAGTTTGTTAACCCTAGCTCCTAGAGTCCTTGACTTTCACAGAGCTTTATTTGTTCCTGCAGGCAAAAAGCCTTTCCTTGTATTTTTGACATTATTCACTTTAAAATAAAACTCAAACACATGAGGTCAAGTTATTTCAATTTTTTCTCTGTGAGCTTTATTGGGCAATATGTCAGAGGTTTGCCTCATTCAGCATTTGAGTTTTCATCCATTCAGTTGCATCTCTATTCATAACTGCTTCCAGCTCTTATGCAAGGATTTAAAGTGCAGATCTATATAATATAAAGCTAATGGTTTAATGGAAACTATTTTAGCGTGCAGTAATGTTAAATAACTTGCACTTGCTTTTCAGAATCCAGGAATTATGATGTTCTTTAGTGCTGTGTATTCAGAAGGCACATTTAGCTAGCTCGCCACCTAATTCCTTTGTATCAAATACAGAAAATAAATGAATAAGGAGGGGCCTGTTAGGATTATGACCTGGGCAATGTGCACCAGAAAGACAGGAATGTAAGGATTTCTGCTGAGAAGATATTTGGAAAGTCTAACAAAATATCTGTTGGAATCTTGGGGACACAATGATTCCTGGTGTCCCCGGGAATATGCATCAGCCTTTTAGGTGTGGTTTGCTTGTTTGTTTTGGGTGCCTTAACAGATGTTGTTGTTTAGTTGGGTTTTTTTGGGGTGATAGGTAATTCTTTTGCTAGCTTATTTGCTACTTGCACTCTTTGAGTGGTTTGGGGTTGGGTTGCTTGTTTTTGTTCTTGTTTTTAACTTTGTTAAAAGGCTGTCTAATCATCATTGGAAGAATTCCTGTTCTCTCGACCAACTACCAAAAACCCTTCAGCCCATTACACTTGAAACACAATAGATAATTGCTTCAAGAAATCAACTAACTGCAGCTGGTTTGTTCTTGGACAAGTCAGTCACTAAGTTTGTTTTCTATTTTAAGCTACGGCTTGATCCCATATTTGCCTTCTATGTTGCCTCCTGTCTTAGCTGTTTGGGCCAGCCCCAGATACAAAAATTTAAGCTCTTGATCTTATACAAGAACTCGTTACTAGATTTTTAAAAGTGAAAGGTGTTTGTACTCCATTTCCTTAGTCTACCCTCTAAGTAGCAATGTTGAATGCTCTCAACATGAGAGCCAAGCACGTACTGTGAAAAGTAGCAAAACCTATGAGAGAAAGTAGATTAATTCACATTAGCTCTGTAGCCGTGCAAAATTTGTGGCTTTGGAAGTTCTAGTAAGGGCTTGATGAATTCAGTTGTCTTGGTTTTTCAAGAATATCTTTGGAGCATTTAGCGTGCTTTTTTTCCCTCCATGAGAATAACAAGGTCATCACTCTGATGTGCTTTTGCTTTTGAAGAATACAATCACTGGTGTGTGTGGTTTTGAATTGCAATGCATGTAACTCAAAGTGCAATTTAAATCAAATTCTTTTTTTTTTTGGCAGGTATTTCCATTGCCTGCTGTCTTTCCCCTTTCCATCTTGCAGAGTAAGAATCTAGACAAAATTAAGCCTTGATCTCTGGTACTGATATGAGATGTGTTAGTACATTACAGACAGTTGAAAAATACCCTTTCAGCTGTCTATTTTTGTTTTTAAAGATGCTGAAATTCAGATTTTTTTACTTGATCAAAAATAAAAGCATTGTTACTATGAATTCAAAATGTGTAGGGACATGCTTAATATTCTGGTTTGGATTTTTAATGTTCAGTTAAATCTACTTTCGTCAGTTGGGGTCCATTGAATGGGTGCTTTGCCTCAAAGTCTTATGGTTTCTGTGATTCTGTTAGTTATTTTGCATGGCTTCAGAATGACAGATTTAAGTCCTTTAAAAGTTATTGAAATTGAAATTTATCTTGATTCTACATCTTTCATGTTTTAGTGTAACCTGCAATAGAAATAAAATTTTAAATCTAGGAGAACTCTCTGGTGACCTTATTTCTCATATATCAAAGATACAGTTTGATAAATTTTTGTAATCATTTACAGATGATCTTATGAGACAGATCTTATGAGAGACTTCATCTTTGTACAGTTACATTTCCTGTTGACACAGGCACTTTCATTTAAGAGTTAAAGTCATTTTAATCTCTGATTGTATCCTTGGCTTGAAGATAGTGACAATACTTGAAGCATATGATCCTTGACTACTGTTGACTCCTAAATATATAGGTTTTGATGTCTAGTTTTGGTGCTGGATAAATTTTTCAACAGAGGTTTTTGAGTAGCACATTATGCATTTTACTAAAGTTATGGGAAAGAGAGTGAGCTCTTAATGATGTGTTTTTTGTTTCTTTTATCTTGTGTTCATATAAATAGTAAGCTTTTTGTGCTATCCTAAAGTAGGTCTTAGAAGTACTGTGGGTTTTTAGCAGCCTTTATAGTAATATTACAGGTTTTGCAGACTACAGGGAAACTGTAATTTTCTGAGTGATCTCCTAAGTAAAATTGGGTTGATTTTTTTTACATGCTTCATGTGAGTGGGTACACATTTCTTTTGAAAGCCACAAAAAGTATAATGAATGAGAGTTGTGGATAATAATGAAACAAGGATGAAAGAAATTGGGATTCTAGATTTTTATGAAAATCTGGGGACTTTTTTCAAAGATCACTGCATCTTTTCAGTTTTCCCTTAAACTAATTGATTTCAAGGCATGTGAGAAGAAAAACAACAAAACCCTTCACAACTAAAATCTTGTTTGTAGCTTTGCATGTATTTAGGAAGCTGTAGGTTTTTTTCTCAAGCACAAATGTAACAAGAGGTTTACCAGGTCCAAGAAATCTTACAGAAGGAAATTATTTTCCTTTGTGAACAATAAAATCCCACGTATGCAACAGTTTTAGTCTAACTGTGTATGAAAGGGCATGGGCTTAAATCTTTGATTTGTGCCTATTAGCTCTCAAAATTTTCCATTTATTGGAAAAGTGGTTTTGAAACCTGAAGTGAATAACTCCAATCAAGCTCCTCACATTGTGTTCTCAGATTAGTGTATGGAAGCTTCCACAGAAGGAATATGACTACTGGTTATTTAATTTTTGAAACTACTTTTTGAGCCTCTGTCACAACAGTTTGACAAAATTTCTCAGCAAAACCTTGAATCATTTCGTGTTCCTTTAGGTACAGCAGAGTCATTCAGTTTGTTTAACAGAACAACTGGTAGTGACAATTGTATGTGTACAGCATGCTTTATTGCAAAAATAAAAAGGTTTGAGGATAGCTAAAAAATTACAGAAATAGACAGGTTTAGTAAAATGAGTCAAGTTTTTTTAATGGTGCATTTCATTAAAAAAAGAAGCTGACTATTTCAAGGTGCTTACTTTAGAGCTTCCAAAATAACAGGGATACTCTCTTAAACAGCAATCAGCTACATTTTGTGTCTAAAGACTTCAACCAGAAACTTTATGCACACATTTAATTGATAATTATTATTATTATTAATCCCTAATACAAAGAAATTATTAATTTAGCTTATTTGCTCAAGGGATGCATTTCTTTTTAAATAGGATAGAAGATATTAGCAAGTTAATATCTTCCCACTGTGGTGGAAAGTGAGTGAAAATTAATGACGATAATAGGCTTTACTTAGATAATTTCATTATTGTCATAGCTTTACCTGCCCTGTTTTATGACTGCCTTATTGTCTGTAGTGAAATTATTATCTTAGCTCTGCCAGAATTACTTTATAAAACAGCTAAAAGGGACCAAATTACATAAATTAAGTATTTTTGCACCTTGTTGCTTTCATTAATTGCTTTTGCATATTGAGGGTTTGTTGATGATTTTTTTCTTTGTTTGGATTTTCTTTATGCAGCTCCCCAATGTTGGTAGAAGTAGAGGAGGGGTATTCTTATTTTTTAAATATATACTGGATGGTGACATTCCAAAAGAAGTTTCTACTTGTGGACTCTGCTCCTTCCTCATTTTTCAATGGACCATGTGACTGTAGAGAGAACCGAAGATCCCAAAACAGGAACTGAAACTTTCTCCTTTCTGAGATGATTGGATCCTCAGGGACACTCCTCTGAAGGGTGCCAGGTTTATCTGTCTCCACAGGACGTGGGAGTAAAAACGATGACAAAGTCTCCCAAAATATTTGCTCACAGGAATACTGAGGGACTCTACCAAAGATACCAGTAGGTGGGGACAGTTTCAAATTATGATCTTAAGAGCATGCATAGCTCACAGTGTTACTTTTAAATACCTCAGATAATGCTGCTTTCATGAAATGTCATCTTCAGACAAGGTTAACCAAAAGGAGAAAAAAAACCCTGAATTGGTTCAAATGATTTATTTTTCCACCATCTAATAGATAATGGGGTCATTTACACAAAAAAATTAAAAATGCCTATGGGAAATGGTTTTGTGGGAAATTCATTGTAGGAATTGACAAATCTCTTTGAAAAAGAAATTCTCTGCTAACTCTCTGAGGCAGGCTGTTAAACCTTTATTGGTTTTGCTGTTGTATTAATTCAATAAAACCAGTAATTTCAACACATCTACCACATTTTTCTGTGTGACATAAAATGCTGCCTTAACACTTGAATCAAGTAGCATCATTACCGTTGGTACTAGCCAGGGCTGCCAGAAAGCACATGTTTTTGTATTTAGCTTGCTAGGCATATTTGCTTTTCCTTCAGCTCTTCTTCTCTGTATGACATGCCAGCATTTCTTAGCTCCATCATATCCGTATACTTGCTTTCAGTATTCATTTTTTTCTAGTGCCAAATTTTTTGCCAAATATTCTGTTTCTTCTGTGGATGTGTTTGCAGCAGGCTCCCTCTGAGTGTCTGTGTTTCATATTTGAACAGCGCATCAGCAGGCACATAAATTCTTTTGCTGGGAATTTGTTTTCTTCCTCAAAGAGATCCTTGCAGCTTGATGTTGACAGCTTTTGTCTTCCCCTGAGGCAGTTTTCTTTAGGGTCTCTGGGTAGTCTGTCATCTGCTTTTGTAGAAATAAAAAGGCAAACAACTATGCTAATTACTTCAAATATGACTCGCTTGTAAAAATTGCTACAAGTGGCCAAAACTTTAATTTGACCCTTTTTTTCTGGACATAGTCATTCAGACTGTGTACACATCTTTATACCTTGGAAGTATCCATGTTTCTTTCAAAAAAGAATTAAATTGTGAAAATTGTAATCTATACTGACTTTTGAACACTTTTTAAATCTTGCAGCATCTGTTGCTTTGAAACACTCCTCTAACCAAGCTGAAAATGGAAATATTTCCGCTTGTGTTGCCTTCTCCTGCACCTCCTACCAGAGCAGTGACAAACCCAGGCATGGGAGGGAAGGAGGGATGGAGCGAGGGAGGATGCTGAGCACCCCGAGCGCCCCGGATCACTCTCGGTGCGCGCATCAGCACAGAAAGCTCCGTGACAGAGCGCGGGTGGCACCGGGGGAAGCGAGAGCAGGGTTTGACTTCCCGGCGACATTGGAGGAGGTGTGATGTGGCAGGTGGCAATGTAGCACTCTCGCGGAGACCAGTCAGGAGTAATGGGCTGGAAAATCCAAGGTCACCAGTGCGGTATCATCCCGGCATTGCATAAAGCACTGGTTCCGATTATTTAAAGCACAGTTGGAGGGGGGGGAAGGAAAAGGTGGAGGGGAGGACATGATGCAGCATGGTGTTCTTTTTTTGCAGAGACTCTGTTTTTTAGGCGAGGTTTATTTTATTTTTATTTCAAAGGCAGATGCTCATTTGGTCTTTCATTTGACAGCTGGGCACTGTTATTCATGGCAACTGTCACCTTTTCCTGAAGTCATGCAGGCTTCGGTGCTGGATAGTGTGGAATCCAGCCCAGCTTCTGGTAAACTATTTAGAGCAATATTTTCATTTTTTCCTCCCAACTTAAATTTAGAAGCAAATGCCTTTTTTTTTTTTCTAGTGAGATTGGAAAGCATAATGAAGTATTAGGAGCAAGAAGCACCGCCCAGTGATTTTGTTGACAGCCAGCACTAGGTGGCCCTGCTTGAGCTGGGGATTTGGATCAGATGATATCCAGATGTCCCATCTAACCTCTACCATTCTGTGAAGTTCAAAATCCCAAAGGATCGAAGGATTTTTTTTTTTTTAGTGACTAAACCTTTTTCTTCCATTTGAGCACAGTGAACTGCTTACTCTTAGCCTGCTCCCACACTCTTGTGTAGGCTCAAATGTCACTGCAGTGTGATGTGTTAGTGTGTTTCTGGAGGCTGATGTAGGATGTCAGACTAAAAAGAGGGAAGTGATTTTTGCTGCAGAGCAGTATTTTTGCTTTTTCAATTCAAGTGCTAATCATACAACCTTTTCCAAATTTTACTTAACTATAACGGGAACTATAATAACTATAATATTTGCAAATTCTAGCAGTAGATTATATAGACCATCGCCCTGTTTGTTCGAGTAGCTCAGAATATGGTTTTGTTTGGGTGGCGTTGTTGGTCCTTTTTTTTTTTACAGCCTGATTGGTTTTGTCTTCTTATAGGAAGACTAGAAAGGAAAACAAGGATCAATTTTGCAGTAGAGCTGTCAAAATAATTGTATCTAGTTTGCACATGTGTGGATTTTGAGGGCCAAGGAGCACCTGTTTCAGACTAAATCTGAGAAACCACACATCTGAATTCTCTGACAAATAAGAACTTCCTCTTCCTTTAGATTTTTAGTTGAAACTGATGTTCTTGTCAGCATCCCAGATGATACCAGTAATGAAACTGCCAACATTGTCAACTCCATTGGGCTAGCTGCCTGTTTCTCTCAAGGACTCAAGATGCAGGACAGCCCTGCTAGCAGACTCCCTGGGGCTATTGTTCTGCAGCTTCAGGAGTCCCAGGCTCTGAGGGAGACTTAATTATGTCTGACTTAAACCAAAAGATGCACTTGTCCCTGGCCCTTGGGCAGGTATGTCAGGAACTCAGGTAAAAAATTAAATAAAGCTGATGATGCCCAAGATACTTAAAACTTAATGTTTATGGATCAGCTTCTCTTTGAAGAAACCTGACTTCATACAAACATCCCTGACTAGTTCTAGCTTTCAAACCAGATCAGACACATGTGGTATGGACTGTGCAGCACAAGATGTACCGCAGTTGCGTGCAGCAAAAGAGGGGATAAGATGCCCAAGCCCATCAAACAGGTATATTTTACCTTTCAAATCATATCCAGTTTGGATGGTAGATATTTGAAGCACAGAGACCCTGTCTACATTTTGAAGCTTAGGCAATTGAAACACATTTCTCCTGTATTTGAGAGATCTTTTTGTCTTGACTTTTCATCATCGTCTGCTATGACTCAGGGAGGGCAACATGAGCTCACTACATCATTCTGTCTTTTATGTTTGCCTCTGTGGTTTTCCTTATTCTCACCTGAATCTATGCACTCAGAAGTTGAGACAAAGTTTTCCCACAAACCATCTGTCTGGATCAAAGGACATAATCCTTTTTTTAAGCTTCATCCTCCCCCTGTATTATGCAGCCTGCCAGCCTCACCACTTCCTCTATTTGAGTCCAGTCCATTCATGTCTTTTACCCCCACATTCATCCTGCGGTCTTCATCGTCTCTCTTATCCCACCTTTTCAGAATTCTCTTGCTTATAACCTGTAAGTTTCCAGAAACAAACTCCTACCAGATACATTTTCCTGTTCTCCCATCTCCAGTACCTGAAAACAGATTATTTTGAGAGGCATTCTTTAATGAAATTGAGAATAATGACTGCTCTGGAAGTTAGCACAGCTTTCTTGAGGAGGTTCAGAGTACTTCTGCTATTGAATTCTGAGACATGGTGTGCAGCTCACCTGTGCTATCTGTGTGTTGTCTTGGCTGAATGTGCCATTCAGCATAATCATGTATATTTAAAATTAAAAAGTGTGAGTTTTATTTCTTTAGCAGAAAATTAGAGGAGCTGAGACTACTCATTTGGCACGGCAGTATTCCATCGAGCCAAAAGGTAATTTTCAGCGACTGCATCTTTGGTAAGTATTCCTGCAGCAGTGGGGTAGTGATTTGAATGTGCAGCGCTGCATTTTAATAGCCAATTGAGATGGCTATTAAGATATAGCATTGTACATTAACATCACCGCTGCGCAGACAGCGGCTGGTGGCTGCTCCTCAGCTGACAGCTCCCTGCATTCTGCTTCAGAGCAGTGCTTTCCTTAGTAGCTCCTCTGATCTCCAGCAAGGGAAATAAAAATCATTATCTAGTTAATATTTCACACTGTGTTGGGCATCCAGATCCCAGGGGGAGAAGCAGGAGAGTAGAGATGCGATGCTGAGAGCAGGGACTGCGAGGCAGAGGAGGAAAGAGTGTGAGAGAGGAAATCCCCCTGTGAAAGGAACATTTCTTGGTTTTCATCTAGTAGACTCACTTTGGCTCAGGGAAAACGTGGTTCACTAACCCTGAGACTTGGGATACAGTGCTTAGGGGAGGACTGTGTATCAGAAGTAACTCGTGCAGCTAAGAGGGAGTGAGATACTGAAAATTCATGAGACCCTGAGAAATGTGAGAAACTGCCAGGAAAAAAAGGTAGAGCTGAAAAACCGAATATACTTGAAAATTCTTCAGAATTATTTAAGATCATTATCCACCTTTTAGTCTCTGCACTTAGAAGAAACTAAGGGACAGTAATGATCTAGTCTTTGATTAGATATTTCCTCAGCTATAGTTTTCTGTTCTGATGTAAAAGAAGTTTTTCTTGCTTTTAGATTGCACCTAAACAACCTCCTCTGCAAAAACACTAAATTTAAGGAAAACTGTCTATGCCATTGGAGGCTTAAATCTCTCTGACAAGTAGTTGTGAAATGGCTTTCAGAATAGAGGAAAAAAAACCCAAAGAATCATTGTAATATCCTTCTCTGCCCTAACTTTCTGTCCACAGCATGTGTGGATTAAGTCTGCAGATAGCCTAGGATAAAGAAGGATGCTGTTTCAAAATGTTGTATAACAGAGGGAAAGATGTACTCAGAAGCTCCCTTGAATGGCCTTATGGTATCCTTTGATCTCTCCATTTTCCTTAGGAATGAGCTACAGCAATTATCTATCTTAGGACTTAGTTTCTGAAAATTTGCTTGAAGCAGAGCTGTGGATGCCACTGACTGAGATCAGTAGCTTTGCCTTTCGAATTCTGATAAATAGAAATGTTTATGGGTGTATTTCCAATCAGAAAACTTTTAAAAACATGATATGAAAACTTTCCAGGAAATCATGAGTTACTGCATAAAAAGAAATTAGTATCTGTGAATTCTCATAACACTCTTTCCAAAGATACACAAACCTGTAGGATGGAATTACTGCCTAAAACTTCAACGTGTAAGAGTTGATATTTTTAATAAACATTTGTGAAGACAAAATCAAGAAGCCACATAGAAAGAGAAAGATCAAAGTAATTTAAGCAAAACTATCAAATAGATTTAAGAGAAGGTACACAGAGAGGTACCTGTTTAATATTTAACCTGCTAAAGAATATATTAGTGTTTAACTTTCTACATGTCTGTTCTTTGTAGTATAGTAGTAAATGCCATCACCTGTGTGTGTCTTCTTACAATTCTCTGTGTTATGACATGTGTAAGAATAAAGTCAAATTAGTACGATAAAGTTTTATTTTGGTGTTTTTGTTGTTAAGAGTTGATTTATCAAATACTGTCTTTTAAAAAAAAAACTTCAGAAATACAATGATAAAAATGTTTTTCAACATGAAGGATTAATTCAGGCTAAAAAATAATTTCTGTGTGAGGTCCTTCTCTATGGAAAATCAGATGTTTTTTCTCATTCAGTATCCACAGTATTCCCGATGGATTAGCGACTTACAGGACCAGCAGGCCAATGCCTAGCTGTGCACAGTGATCAAAAGCCTGGGAAAGAGAAAACAATGTTAAATAGTAAAGATTTTGAATATTTTTTTAAATTATTCTCATGTAATCATGTTGGTTTCGGGAATTTTTTTCTTTCTTACAAAGCAAAAAATGATGAACCATTCACATTCTCTGCCCTGTACAGTGTTCTGCTGTTCCTAACTTGGAAGATCTAATTTGAAAGCATGTTTGTTTTTCTCACATTCTATATTTAAAACTCTGAGGAAACAGAGCAGCAGTTCATCATTTTCATGCTGTTATGCACCACTAGAGGCCATCATATACCTCCTTAAATATTAGATAGTTATGCAAATTGTTCTAGAGATGATGTGAATACCTGATGAATGTAAGAGTCTATTTAAAAGGGCATGGGCAAACTTACTTGAGAGGCTTTAATTCTACTGATTATTGTGAACAACATGTGTTTTAAGGCTAATTCTAATTCAGAGCCCCTCTGTCCTCTCGCACATTCTTGGGTAACCTTCGAATTAATCCTGCAGTGCATGTGGGAAGTGAACTCTGGAGATGGCAGCTGTTCTTTGCACATGGTCTACATCAGTAAATACAGTCAAGCTTAGAACATGAAGTGGGAATCTTTTAGATTGATTTTTGCATGCTTGGATTAGAAATGAAATTATTTTTTTCCCCTTTGTCTTCCCATCTGGAAAATGGGATCTCATTCTTGATCCCTCACAGACTAATTGGGAATCATTAACAAGCCAACATGTAAGTAACTGCCTGATACTTAAGATATTCTTTATGTTACACAGTTGTACTCTTTTGAATTGTGGAAACAAATGACTGGATTTATGGAGGAATTACAGGTAGCATGATTTTAACTGGGAAAAAAGTCAAATTAACATTCATCTTGTACAATCAGCAGGTGTTACCAAGAGTAGTAACAAAAAGAGGTGGTTAAAAAAAAAAATTTGTTTTACAATGGATTTGGCTGACTTTCAGAAAGGGCTATGGTGTGACATGGACCTTATCCAGGAGATCTTTTCTACTGCCTCGGTTTTCAGTTTCACTCTTCCTTGCAAACTAACTATTCAAAGAAATATATCTTATATTACTTTCTTTTTGAAGACTTGTTGATTTTTTTTTAAATGTGACAGCTTATTAACATGTGCAAGCTTAGCATGTGTGTTTGGGAAGTAAATAATTACAGTAGAAGTATTACAGAATAATCACAGTAAGAGTATACTGCTTGATATGCAGCATTTTCTCATCAAAACTTTGAAAGAGATCAAGATACATAACAAATGTCAAGTACTACTGTAGCACATCCAAACTACTTTTCTGATAATACAAGCAGCAATCTGCATGTTCTACACTGTATTCAGGTATCTTTAAAATAAAAAAAGGGTAACATATCATATGTAGCAAAAAATGAAAACCAGAAAAAATAGTACAGCAAAAGTAATGCTATATAAGTGCATTTGTCACAACAGTCCATGGTGATTTCTGGGTGGTTTTTTTATTACATTGTGTTGTTCTGGGGTTTTTGGTTTTGGGAGGTTTTTTGGGTTTTTTTTTCGTGGGGGGGTGGAATGGGGAGGAGGGAAATTTATTTCATAGCTCTTAGACATTTTATTCTTCAAAACTAAAATGGAAGACTTCTCCAAATTATTGCACAAATCACAAGATATCCTGAGGTTATCAGCAAAAAGAGATCATGCACAAGAAAACACTATGGATTTTTTTTTCCCACTAGATTTTTGAAAAAAAATATGCAAATTTTATGAAGCTCAAGATCATTAAACTCCAGAAAAAATAAATAAAATTTAATATACTGTTAATCAGATGAAAGAAAAAAAGGATGAGATTAACGTAGCATCATAGCTCAGAATGTAGTAGCCCCTCAACAAATAAATAACACCAAATATTATTCATTCAATAAATAAATGTAAATGATGGGTGTGTAACTTATAAATATGTGTAATATCACTGCAAAAAGACAAGAAAAATCTCTCACTTGTGGTACAAAATGTAAAGTCATTTCAGAAACACATTTTTCCTCAGAGGAAATAAAATTGCATGTAATTGTCTTACTCTTTACCATATTATTTTTCAAATATGTAAGATATTCTTAGTTTTAAACAGGTTTCCCAAGCAGATACTAGCAAACTGAGGCATAATATATGATTTGGCTTCACTTTCAGATCTTTACTGTTATGAAAATTGGGATTTTCTGCCCAAGCTTTGGAGTACAGATCAACAGGATTACCAAGAAGGCAAGTCTAAAAAAGATCCACTTCCCTCCTTGGGGACAAGCACCACCATAAGGCAGTAAGTGGCTTTTAAAGAAATCTTCTTGATTGAGCCTTGAAAAATTTATATTTCTCCATTGCCTGCTTTTCATGGGCGCCTGTTCAGTGCATCCCAGACCGAATGGAAAAGAGAGTGTGGTGTGGACATCTCCCTTGGTCACCCTGAAAGTGCCCTAATGCAAGTCCTGCTCTCAGGGCTTGTTGTCTGGTCCAGAAATGGTGCAATTCTGGTCTGCAGGGCTCCTGCACACAAACTGGCACATCAGCATTTCTATCTGCCATGCCAATTTATCAGTTTAGTGTTTGCTAACTCCAAAAGGACCAAGCCATGCCTCACTCTATGGTGTAGACGTGTGATTTCGAGCGTGTTGCTTTCCATCTTTGTGACTCGATTTCCCACCCTGGGAGATGGTGATAACAATGCTAATGTGTCTCATTATTGTCTTGCCTATTTAAACTGTAAGCTCTTCAGGGCAAGGGCTGTCTCATACCATATGTCTTCACAGAGACTGGCAGAATGAGTCACTGATTGCATTTGGGGTCTCCTGGTGCCACAATAATTAAAAGAGAGACAATAATATTAAAAAGGAAGAAAAGGGAGAAGGTAGGTCTGGTATCAGGAGGCTTTCAGATTTCCTGGTAGCAACCTAAAAGCAAGAGAAGAGTTTATCTCTGTGGAGAACACTTGCTTTTTCAGCTTTCTCAACTCTAAATGTCATATTGCCTTTCAGAGAAGTACAGTAGCAAAGTTTTGCAAACAGGGTAATCCAGAAGCTAATGGAGATCCAAACTGGAAAAGAAGGATTAGTAGTTGGAGTTACTGCAAGAGGATGGGTTGGAGGACAGATCAACTTTTTAACAGGAGAGCATCTAGAAAATTAGAGTGTTGCCTCCTTTCTCATTAGAGAATGAACAGATGTTTCTGAGAGAGGATGAGGTGTTTGCAGCCATGAGAGGAGAAAGGCAAACTGAATTGATGGATACTCATCCATGTTTTGCTGGAGTACATCAGTCACTGACAGAGTTGTACTCTGTCCCAGGTAATGAGAAGAGTCTTTCACCACTCATTTTATGCAATATGACAAGACTAATAGAAGTGGCTACTAGAGATGGCTGCTGAAATATAGCCGAGTGTGCTATTAACTTCTGCTTTGAGGTTGCTAAACCCAGGTTTTATTTGGAAATGTTTGTATGACTTGAGCCCAGTACCCATCTTGCATGTCAGCTGAGGGCTGCTCTGCAGAACTAATTTTCACTTCATTCAGGGCTCAATGGAATGCACCATGCACAGTAAATCACTGTTTACTCTTTGTCCTTCTTGTTGAAGCATCCAGATTGCTTCAGCATAGTCTGTTTTATCACTAGTAGATATTTCTATAGCTGGTAGGAATGTTTCCCATGGATTCTGTACAGTGGGCAACAAACTGGGTTTTGCTCTAAAGGCTTTTATGAGTTTCTGTTTACACCCCAGGTTTGAATTTCGGCACAGAAAGAGCTCAAAAGTATGTAATTAGTACTTAGCTAGTCCACGAGGTTCATATTTTAGACTTATTTAATATCCAGATATTCCAACAGTGCCCCCAGAATGTTTGCAGAAAGTGTTAGGACTGTAGTTATAAAGATATTCTGTGCTGGAATGGCACAGATTACAAAAGCCAAAGTTTCATATCATTATGTCCCTTTTATTACTCGTAAAAATCCACATGCTTAGGTCAGAGTTTTGAGAAACTTCCAATCTGAAATTTAAAGCAGATTGTTGGCGGTGAACTTAGTTTTCCCAAAATGCGGTTACAGGATTAGTAATGAGTAAATTCTTACTTGTTCCCCTGAAATAGTTCAAACCCTGTTTACACAAAATTGAAAAACTCCAAAATTTGTTTTCTGATACAATGCGGGCCCCAAGATCTGGACAGGAAGAACTCTTGACAAAGTAAGATACCTTATGCATCTGAGACGCAAATTGAAGCAGCCTGTGAGAGAGCAATCTTGCCTGAATGAAAATTCATTGAAGTCTCTTTGGGCTTATTTCCCTTATTTTCTTTGTGTATTGATCCTTATACATGGGAGGCACTGATTGTTGTCTGTCAGCAATTGTTTATATGGTATTGGTGTTCACTTTACCTTAAATATCTTCATCCAAGTTTGTGTCCTTATCTTTTCACTGAAGTGAGAATTTTGATTAGAGGCCGTTAGAAATATCCAGAGCAAGGTTAAATTCCTGAATGCACCTTTTTTTCCACCTGACTTGGATAGAAAAATTATTGCTTATAAAGAAACAATTATTAAAGAAATTATGCTCAACAGAGAGAGCTGTAGAACTGTCTCTGTTCCCTACTGAAGGTGTGATTTCTTAAAGCAGTGAGGGTTCGTAATGGCTCTGGTCTTTCCTTCCCACTCTCAGTGGTGCCTGGGCAGGCAGCATCCACTTCTGTATCCTGCAATATTTTGCAGCATAGTTCTGAGTTTTGAAGGTGCTGGTATGAAGCTGGTTTCACACCCCACTCTGCTCACAATTTATCTTCTTTCTGGAAACTCTGCTTGTAGCTGGCTGCAGCAATGGCTCCATGGTTTATGTTAACTTATTTAACAAATACTTCCATGCTTTTGAAAATTTTCAAGATTTTGTAATTGTCTCTATCACATATTTTTTTCTTTTTTAATTTTTAATTTTTTTTTAAAGGCTAGTGTTGCACTGGTAAGAATAAGACTCAAATGCTAGAGTTGCAAATTATAAGCAAGTTTGATTTCTCCATAAAAATTTTCATTATAGTGTTTGATACTTACTCAAGAAACAAAATATTTCTTTCCCCTTTATTTCTAAATGAGAACAAGTTCTATTCATTAACCATTCAGTGCCAATCAAAACATTTTCTCATTAGCAGTAGAAGCTATCCTTGAGTCTTCCATGTTCTATCATTTTCTCCTTATTTTAGAGAAATAAATTTTGTTCTTAGGAAAAATGCTTATTTTAGTAGAAAGATATAACTGAAAAATAAAAACAAAGCATATGTTGAGTGGGAAGGGGATAGATACAGTATAGATGAGTTGTGCCTTTTTTTGTCCCCACATTTACAAAAAGGATGACAAGCCTTTGCAAGTGGAGTGGATGTAGGCTGGGAAACAAATTTTTAGCCATATGCATGTTCTGTTTGTTTATCTATAGGTTTTGCTTTTGGTATCTCATCACTATTATTTGGGGATCTTATTGATATTTCTTTAATCAATAACAATATTTAAATTTTTATTCATGGCAGTGAAAGGAGAATTCTTTATGCCAAGTTATATGTGACTATAAATGAGGGGGTACACAGATTTAGCAAAGCGCAATAAGAGCACCCCTGGCTCCACTAATCATGACTAAGATATTTGCATTTCACTGTTCCCAAAGGGCACAAAATGGTTTAGATCTGATTGGTTAACCTGCAGCTGCAGCAAGAAATATCAGTTATTTGCTGACTCCTTTCTTTTGTAATTTATCTCCTTCTCTAGATCATTATGGTTTGGTAATTTTCAAGATAGGTTTCAAATGAAAAGTACGGTCCAAATTATTCACAGATTCTAAACATATTAAGTTAATATTTTACTTTTATGGGAATTTCTATTGATTTCAATGGAACTACTTATTATGCCCAAAGGTGAGTATTTTCTGGGTCAGGGGCTAGTATAGCATAATTCTCAGGAAAAAGACCACATTTATTAGGTTCTCTCTATTTAATAAGGTTTAGTTAAAACTGATCTGTGAAGTTTAGATTAGCAGGCAGATTCAAATTTCCTCAGCAATTGGGATTCAGTAGTTTTGTTGGAGATCATCTGTGAAATAAATTTCAATTTTTAAAAAGCATCTATTATCATGCACATATATTTATCTAAAAAGATCCTCTTTAAACCTGTAAGAGCATAATGCCATAATTGCTTTTAATGTCTTGGCCAAATGTGAATTAACAAAACCCATTGGAAAATGTGATTATCTGCATTCCGAATTGCAGGGTGACCCATCTTTGTGAATTCCAAATCACCTCATTATATTCAAGTCCTACACAGATATTACCACTGGGTAAGGAATTATGGGTCTCCTATAATAACAATAATAATTAATAATAATTAATAAGAGATGGACTGAGGAGCTTGGGATGTAGCCAAGGCACTTCTGTTGGATTAACAGGGTTTATTTTTCCAATTTTATCATAATATGTCTTCTGTGCCTAATCACTATATTATATTTTACCACATGATAATATGTAGATAGACTTTGAAAGCATGTCCATCTTGTGTGAGAAAAGTTACAACTGAATCCATAGAATGAAAAACTAGGGCATGAAGGGCATAGGAAGGCATCAGTGCCTGGCTTTCTTTACTCCATTTGATCAAATTTCTTTCTCTAATCAATCTTTGATTATCCTAATAAGCTTTCACTGATTGACTGAGAAGCCAGGGTATGAACCTGCATGGGTCAAGATCAAGAATTTATGAGACTCAGTTTTTGAAACACAGTCCTAGGTTTTCTTCTGCTCCTATCCAAATATCTAGTCCAAAGCAGTGCTAGATTTTTATCAAAAGCACTATTTTTTATCCAGTTTTATGGATTTTTATCCAAAACGCTATTAGAATTTTAGAAACACTTTTGGGAAAAGATATGCTAAGAGTGTCATTAAATATTAGGATCCTTATAACCTGTTCAGACTGAATCAGGAGCACATCATAGCTGTCCCAAGTCCTCCTAGTCTGTATGAACTTTCTTCTCTTGAAAATTCAGGTTTGGCAGAGAGCCAGAGGGAGATCTGGTAATTCTGGTAATTCTCCTTGCTCTAAAAGAGAAATCCATGCATGATGCAGGAAGGATAAATGCCTACGACTGGGTGTCCCTGTTCTTTCAGTTGCGTACGGACACCAGTGACCTTCAGGGAAAATGACTGTTTTTTGTGTGTTATAGTTAGCAGCCAAATGGCACACTGACTAATTAATTTTAAAAAGAATTATCAGGAAGTGCAAGTGACTGTTAGGGTGGGGAACTGCAATAAGCAAGGGTAACATTAACATCTTTAACTATGAAAATTACTAGAGCAATTTACCCAGAAACCGTAGCCGTTATCAGAATTCTTAACATTCCGATTTCTCATTCTCTTTTGTAAGCATTAATCATATTTTATTTTTAACCAGAAACCTCAAAGCAGTATTAAATTAAGTGAAACTTTAATAATGAAATTGCATACAGTATTATTCAGAAGTTATGCAGAGAAGCTTTAATATACTCCATTAGGCAGAGAAAAATGTTGAAAGGATATGGTTAATGTTCATCTGCATTCAGTTTCTCTTTTTATTACAAGAATTTTGCTATTGACTTCAATGGGAGGAAAGCCAGCCTCTGCTGCGGTGGTGTGAGATAGTGTGGGTTAGTCTCCTGAATCATTGCAAAAGCATCACAGGGTAAAGTCACACTGAAGGATGGTGCCTGATAGCACACAGGAAAGAAGATTCTTATTAAAAAGGGCAGATGGGGGGTTGTAGGGGCTGAACCGGGGAGAATTTGTGTGGTGGGTCTCAGCAGGGAGAGCAGACAATGGGGCTGGGCACTCAAAATCTTGTGTCCGCTCCCTCCGCATGTCAGGTGAAAATAAAGGTGGTGGGGAGGTTGGGTTCAGCCTCTCTTCTCAAGCATTCTACGCAGGGTTCTGTGGAAAGGGAGACTGGAGGAAATGGGTAAAAATTAAAGAAACACAGAGTGAGTTTTCTTGATTTTCTGAGGATTCATTAAAGCCTTGGGCTTGGTAAAGCCTTGAAGTTATTGGAAGCGCAGAGGTCAGTGGGGAAAGCTGGCAGCTCCAGGGAGCAACATGTCTGGGGAAAGACCATATGCTCACCTGTATTTACCTGACTTGTTTGTTTATGTGTTTATCTGGTTATTGCTGAATCCCTCACTGAGAATCTCTCAGACAAAAAGAGTACAGAACGAAACCACAGGGAAATGCCAGACACAGGCCACCCTTCCAGTAGGGTGTCCTTGGAAGTCTTCCTTTAGGGCTGAGACAATGATAGGGCTGCTCTTCAAGATAAATAAAAACACTGTCTTCTGTCCTCTGATCTCTCATTGCAAAGTAGACATAAGACAGAGCAAAGATGACTTTTAAAGAGGATGAAAAGAAAGAAATTAGCAAGATGTCGAAAGATTATGTTTTGCAAGAGGAAGAAGGTTCTCCACTGCTACTGTGAGAACATCTAGGGAAGAAGTTAGTGTTTGCAGTGACAGAACGCTGGAAGGACTGGGAGAAATTGTTTCCCAGTCTTGCTGCTGCACAGCAAGAGGTGTGTGTCTCAATGGGGGACAGATGCCACTTTCTCACTGAATTGTTACTGTCAGAATTTCTTGCTCTCTGTCTGTCTTTCCAATAGTAGTAGAGTTCAGCTGGCACCAGGAAAACTGCAGAAGTTAATGGGGAAAATGTGATCTAAGCAGGTAATCTGTGCAAGGCTAACCTTCAGCTGTACTGACAAGACAGTAAAGCTTTGGAAAAACTAAGTGTGTGTGCAAGGTGTTCTCCAAATTTTAAAGATTTGATGAAAGCCATTAAAAATATGTGTGTTTCACTTTTTCCCTGCCTCAAAAAAAACCTTTAAAAATAGTACAAATTTTGTAAGGCAGCTCTGTTCCCATTACACATATCAATAAAACTGGTGTTCCGAGGTCCACAATGGCAAAACTCTAATCACTTTCTTTCCCTGCTATATTTCAGCTGCTGATTTCCCCTCCTTTCCGTCTGAGCGTGATACTAAGAAAAAAATTGACCTGCTCAGTAACAGCTAAAGAATTAACAAAGCCCCTAAGAGGTAGAATTCACAAGTCAGCTTGAAATGAACAGGAAAACCTGAGTTTCCCAATAACATATGAGTCTGTTTTCTTCCAAATTAATTGAAATCAGTGTGAAGGAGAAGCAACTGACTTGGAACAAGTAGGCAACAATGCTTCATTTTCATATGAAATATTGCTACTGTCAATGGCCCAAGCAGTGATCAAGACAGGATGTTGGAACTGGGAAGAAGACCAAAAAGAACTAGTACCACTTTTTGTGTGGAAAATGAGATAAATGAATAATAGAAAGTAGGCTATAACAAAATGATACAAGGGCAAAAAAATTGTTGATGTTCCTGTTAAATAAATTGGTAATGTCACTATGATAGTTACAGTACCATACTTTATATTGTTATTAGACTTACTAATAACTCCCTGCAACATCTCTCACTAAGTTCTGTCTTTAAATGGTACCTTAGGCAGTGTGTGTATAAATCCTGTACCCCATGAGAACCGTTTCTTTTATTAAGTTAAAATGAAACATCATATTCTCGTAGCAAAAACAGGGGTTGAGTTAAAACACTCCTTTTTGTTCAAATGATAGACATTGCTTAAATAACACCCTTGAACTATTAGACTGCTAAGGTTTACTTTGAAGCTGTACAGTGGAAGAAAAAGTACCATCTTTCTATCTCTCTCTAAAGTTTTAAATACTTATTTTCGCATACAAAGACTTTGAGATTCCTTGTCAGCATCAGGACAGTAACCTTGTCATATTTCAAATATGCAATTTATAGAGAAGCTCTTTTTTCAAATGGTTCATGGCTGTGACTTTCCAGATACAGCTGTGATTTAACACATCAGCTGTTACACAGATGTCTCATGAAAGGTAAGTGTCATTGCTGGGGTTGAAGGTTAAATGTCTTTGAAGTCCCAAACAGCAGTAACAGCGGTCAAATAATACATGACTTGTGAGAACTGATTCTTTTTCTGTATATCTTGATAAAAAGTTAAACTACTATACAAATAGTGCTGCAATATGAAAGTAGCAAGAAATCATCTTGTAAAAAGTTCTACATTTCTATTCTGGAGTCCTCACATTTATGATAGGCTGCAGCTCTTATCCTTTAATACAGCATTAAGAGACACTGACTACTTCGAGTCCAGAATTTTTTAGAAATGTTTCAAGAATACAATTAAATTGTATAATGTAAACTGAGTCATCTAGCATGTATTCCACAGGACATGGGAGGAGACTATTAAAGTAAGAGAAAAAATGGAGTTCAATAAGCCTAGACAGAAGTATTTGACCTGAAAATTGAAGTAAAAGTAGATTTAACACTGATGGAAACTCAGTTCCTAGGACAAAATAATTAATGTGCAGATTTTGCTGAGATCATTGTCCTTGTTGAAGAAACTTTCCACTGAAATTGTTTTCACTGAATAGGAATTTTTACTTTGGCTTTATTTGGTGGGCTGGTTTTTTTCCTCCTGAAAATTTATGAGAAAAAGCATTTTTTCTCGTGCCAAGTTGTAACATATGAGGACAGATAGGCATCTGGTAAAACTGTCATTGCTCCAGAGAATTCTTTGGAGCTGTAATGGTGTCTGGGTTTGTCACGTTGCTTATTTCCACCTGTAGTTAGGGGTTTCTGTAACGATCAATTAGTGTGCATGCAATATGTGTGATTTGGCATGTGCCCCATATGGAATTATGCCTGACTTATCCTGTAGATTGCCCTGGACTCGGCTTCTGAACTCGGAAGCTCATTTTTTGGCAGTCAGAATTGTAGGTTTCTGATGTTACAAATAAATGCAAAATTCTAAACACCAGCTTTTTTTTTTTTTTTTTTCCTACTTTGTTTCTTTTTTCTTTTTTCTTATTTTAATGTGAAGGAGAAGCAATAAACAATAAAAACAAATTGGCAAGACAGGCCCTGTTTTCTAGGCAATGAGTTTAAAGAGTGACTCCTTTGAATTGTCCATCTGGAAAACATTGATTTGCATCACTGAGAATACTATTCTTTTACCAACAGGCCCAATTTTCTATATGATCAAAAAGCAAAAGCAGTTAAAATGCTCTTCAATAACATGAAGGTCTTGAAAGACCTCATGAAACAAGAGGAGAAATTCCTCCAGTCACATGTGTAAAGGAGGGAAGCATATTCACAGAGGTGCACACAGAGGTTGCAGATACAGAGTTACCTCTGTGGGTCACCTCTAATGTATTGAGAGGTTTTTAATTACATCAGTTTCGTTACAAGCCTGTATTTCTCTACTAGAGTTTAAAGTAGGACTCTGTACTACTGAAATAAATTTATTATGGTTATATTTTTTTATTCAGATTCTTTGATTCTGTTGTGGGTTGTTTTTTTTTCCAAGAGCGAATGTGATATTTTTACTTTTGATTATTTTTAGCATGAATAACTTGAAATATACAAAAATACCACGAGGCTTTTAAAACCTTTCTTTCTTTCTCTCTTTAGAAAGAAGGGCACATTTGAATGCATACATGCTTGCTATTTAAACATCACTGTCTTTGAGAACAATTGGGAATACTGTGGATTGTCTAAATTTTGGGCAAAAATTAAAATTACTCCTTAATTATTGTCCTGTTAATGTCAGTGCTTTCTACGGACAGTCCATTAAAAGTGTCATTTCTGTGCCTGGTTTCCCAGAGCAGCGACCACACTCCCTGATGCTGGAAGAAGTTGCCATGCCCTGATCTTTGTTATGCTACACCTGCTACCACTTGCATCTGTTCTTTATCTTAAAAAATATTTCTGGCACTTAATATGTCCCTGTGCATATACATACATGGACTGAAAATTAAGAGATTGTAGTATGGTTTTCACCATACCACAACAAATCAAGCTAGAACTGTATTCTTGGCATGTGTGACTTTTTTCTGCCTTCGTTTTGGCACCTGTGATTTTTTATGTGCTTTTTAATTTGTTTATTTTTTTTTTGTTATCCCTGTGCTCATAAATCTCTATATGAATGTGTCTGTAGTCAGAACTACTTAAGATCTTAACTACCATTTGCTGAAAAGGAAAGCTTTACAGCTGCAAAACTTTGCAATATTTCTTTGAGTATCTTTCAGAGCCACAGCAGGATAAGTTTGTCCCTCTCTGGATTTTCCATCAGCAAATTCTCACCCACAAAGAGATGCTGCTCTGGCATAGGAGGACTGTGAGCGCAGTTGCCATCTGCTCTCCTGCTGTCCAAGCAGCTCCAGCTCTGGCGCCTCTTCCATCAGAAGTTTGTGCAAGCTTAGTCAGAAAACATCCAGAAACTATGTTCTTCATCCAGAAGGTCTTTCAGGATCGGTTACCCCCTGGAGGAGATGATGAGCATCACACGAGGCAAAAACTCTGTGAAGGGCTTGGAACACGCCGTGGAATGTTGGGATATAATGTGTGTTAGAAGGATGAAGAAGATTTGGGGAAAATATGAAAATCTTGCTTTGAGGTTCCAAGGGCCATCATGGGTAATATTTGCTCCCCACACTGTTTGTAGAAACATGTTGGCTCTCTTAGAGCCCTACATCTCGTTAGCTGAGGTGCATTTTGTAAGTTGTGAGGCTTTTTGTTTTCCAGGTGATTTGAAGTGATCTGGTCATTGACATGGGAGGACAGGAATCACCATGCAGAACAATTCACAGTCCTGCTCGAAGTCATTGCCTGCATCAAGAAAAAACTGAGCTTCTGCAGAAGAGAGCGAGTTGCTCAACAGGAGATTGACCTCACTCAGGGTAAGGAGGAAGTTTGAGGTCAAAAGATGGGAGTAAGAGCACCTTCAATTATTTAATGCATTTTATTTGTGTTTTTGATGCGCAGCTTTAACTTTTTGCCTTTTATTTTATCACTTTAAACCAACTGTGTGATCCTGCATAACTATACTAAATGCAATACTTTTGATTTTTTCTCTTTTTTTTTTTTTTGCTATGTTAAAACAAAAAAGTCAGCCTTGCATTACCATTGGCTCTGCTGCATACATGTGGTATATGTACAAAAAAAAATACCCCAAGGAAGCAATCCTCAAAATAATGTATTGTCAAACTAGTGCCCAGAAAACTATTAAATCAGTCTTAAAATACAGTTATCTAAGAAAGGTCCTAAATTACTTCCACACTTAAAAATGGAACAGTACAATGCTTAGCTGTTACATGTACTACATTTGTTTTTAGGTACACAGGAATTTTGACAGAATCTACTAAGGGCGTAAAAATATAAATGGTTTTGTGAGTAGGTTTTAAAAAAACCAAATGCTGAAAGTGGAAATGTTCTGTCAGAATGAAAAAAGGAAAATTAGATAAGAAAATATTCTACTCCTCTGACTTGTAAAAAGAATCTAAATTGTAGTTGATAAGTCCCCATTTTCCTCACAAACATGCATTAATGTTTTTTTAGGAGATTTTAGTTCCTTAGTTTACAGTAAGAAGTACTTTATATCACTGACAGCCATCAGAGACTTATTTTTTATGCTGTTGAGATGCAACCTAGCCATATTTTGAGGTCCTCCTTGCCCTACTTTGTTACGTTTGAAATGTAGTGTGGAAATAATTCAAGTGGTACTGCCTATCCAGATATGTTAAATGAACAATTTAATAGTAAATCAGTGAAGAAGCACTTGAAAAAAAATTAGAAGAGAGAGGTAAGGGGAAAAAGACAGAAAATATTTGGAATTAAATTGGAATTCAATGTGATTATGTGTGGAAAACCTCTTAGGAAATGCAACAGTTGAGAGTCGGTTTCCTGGATGGTGGGAAGAAAAAACTCTATAGTTTTTCCCAGCTGTAGGGATGATGTAGCAGAGACTAAAAAATTCACTCATCCACAGTTTCATGTCCCTGCTGACTTTCACAAGGAAACTATAGAGTCTGAGAATTGACATTAAAGTAGGCTTTAACTTTAGGAAGTACCAAATCTAGACTGAAGAGAACTTTCGTCTAACTGTGGATACTTTCTCCTCTCATTAGCTCACAGCACTACCTTTTAAGCTCTGGCAGGCTTTGCCCAGCCCCAGTGACCAGTGGTTCAGACTGGTTCTTCATTCTTTCTTCTGGAAAAAACAAACAAACAAAAAAAACCCGAAAAAACCAAACCTAACAACAACAACAACAAAAAAAAAACACACGAAAAAAACCCAAACCTGAACCAAAACAAAGCAAAACCAAACAAACAAAAAAACCCCAAAACAAAAACCAAAACAAAAAAAACCCAAAACAATCTCACAGGTTTATTTTATGTCACTATGACACCTCTAGATGGTGAAACAGCTACAAGTTATCCAGTTAGATCTGAAATGTGTCCAAACCAGACGACCAGGCTCTAATTCAGATTTTGGAAAAGATTGGCTTAGAAAGAAGCCATTTCCTCAAAACTGAATGCCTCAACAATAGCCATTTACCTTCCAAAGTGGGATAGCGCCTATGAGGTCATTAGTGACTTAATCCCACCATCCTCCTGGGCCTCAACAATTCCAGGGCAAAACAAATACCTTTTTACCTTTTTTTTCAACTCAAACCTACTACAGACCAGCAGTAGTAGACTGGATGGTTGGCTTTACAAAATATTTCCTCCTTAAAAACACAGAAATCAGGTAGAGTTCTCACTGTCAGGGACTACTGAATTCAGCTCCTTTTTGTCACAGACATCCATGTCATAAAATACTTCTCAGAACCTACTTTTTATCCAACTTAGAAGTAAATGTAAGGTATTTATTTTTTCCCATACCAATGACCTTACTGAATCCCACACCTCACAAGGAGCATAGCACTCCCTCCAGTGAAGACTTTGCTTGTCAGAGCTCTGTGGTAGGCTACAAATTTGAGTCTTCAGATCCCCAGGATGGTCAGAGCGGTGGAGCACTTCTCGTACAGTGAAAGGCTGAGAGAACTGGGTATGTTCAGCCTGGAAAGAGAAGGCTTTGGGGTGACCTAATTGTGGCTTTCCAGTACCTACAAGGAAGATGAAGAGGGAATTTTCGCAATGGCATGTAGAGACAGGACAAAGGGAAATGGCTTTGAACTGGAAGAGGGCAGGTTTAGGTAAGATATTAGGAAGAAATTCTTTACTGTTGCAGGTGGTGAGGTACTGGCACAGGCTGCCCAGAGAAGCCGTGGATGCCCCATCCCTGGAAGTGTTCAAGGCCAGGTTGGATGGGGCTTTGAGCAACCTGGTCTAGTAGAAGGTGTCTGCGCCCATGGCAGGGGGACTGGAACTAGATGATCTCTAAGGTCACTTTTAACCCAAAGCATTCTGTTATTCTGTGATATTTTTTAGGTCCCGAAATTCTGTTGTACATCCTTAAGAAATGCCTCCTAAACAACAACAACAGTAAGAACAGAAAACAAGGCCTCAAACCCTTCTATAGTGCTGTGCTCTATATGATAATTCTTCAAGGAAAATTGAAGTCAAGAAAGTGTTATAGTTCTTGGAGAAAATATAATAGTTCATACATTGATGCTTTAATATTTTTAGTTCCAGGACAAAGAAAGTAAAACAAAAACCACTTCAACTCTTTTGCTGATTAAAACCCCTCAAACCAGCAGACATATTCCCAAGGTTAAAATTCACATGCAGATTTATGTGCTCTCAAGTTTACAGGTACTTGACTGAATAAAGGGTGTTTATTTCAACCTGTAAGTTTAAAATGGAAAAGGCTTGATGACCTTGAATGGACCATGAAAGGCTCCAGTTGAAATCTGAGTAAAAATTTTTATTGATTTTCTTTTCTTAAAATCTAATTCAATCTACTGGAAAAAAATGTTGAGCTATTTACAGATTCTGTTTTTCCATTTTTCATGATGCAAGAATGGAAAAAACCATGAGGATAACTGAGGCAGTGCCCAAATTATATTTTATTTTCTAAGTGGATAAAGCACTGAGAGCATTGTTTCATCACTTTCCTATAAGTCGCACAAAAATTAATCATATTTTTACAAGATTGTTTGTATTTTCCTTTGTTTAAATGTCCCAAATTCAAATGTGGGCTCAAATACAGAGCAGTACTATCCCAAAATTAGCATGAAAGGAAAGCGATAGTTAATTATCTGCTCTGTTTCCAAAAGCTTGCAAGAAATAGATTTTCTCTTTAGGACATCATAGTTTTAGAAAGCAGGAAGAAGCTGGAAAACAGCCATACACATGACATAATTCCCTCAAAGACTGGAGGGTGTCCAGATAGGAACATCAAGAGGCTTTTAGTGCTGTTAAATTAGAATTAATTTCCCTTCTGGGAGGGGGCTAATTTGCAAGCAGAAAAGAAAAACAAGCTGCAGTAGAGATTATACCTACTAGGTATGGCATAGTTGATTACTGAATTTCTCCCTTTCCAACCCTTCTCAAGATACCACTGCTATGAAATAAAAATAAACAAATCTTTAATTAAACAAGTCCATTGCAATGCACTTTTTTTTGCTTGTTTATATCTTGTCCCAATAGTTAACTTAGACAATATAATAAAAATGGCAATAATTATAATAAGCTTTCTGCAAGTATGTTCAGTTGATTATTTCATGTGGATTCAGGAACACATCTTAGAATCAAGGGGAAGGATGTTTCAAGGAAGACTTTTAGTGGAACCAGAATATAATATGTCTTTTCTTTGCAGAGTATGAAGGTTAAAAGGTTTCCCTCCACACCTGAAGGATGGGATGTCATCCAGAGGGACCTGGAGAAGCTCAGGAAGTGTGCTCAGGGGAATCTCATGAGGTTTAACAAGACCAAGTGCTGGTGCTGCACCTGGGTCATGGCAACCCCTGGTGCCAATCCAGGCTGGGGATGAGCAGATGGAGAGCAGCCCTGCCCACAGGGACTTGGGGGTGCTGCTGGAGGAGAGGCTGGACATGGCCCAGCCATGGCACTCACAGCCCAGAGAGCCAAACGTGTCCTGGGCTCATCCAGAGGCACAAGGGCAGCAGCGGAGGGAGGGGATTCTGCCCCTCTGCCCTGCTCTGGTGAGAGCCCACCTGCAGTGCTGCAGCAGCTCTGGGGGCCCAGCACAGGAGGGACATGGAGCTCTCAGAGAGAGTCCAGAGGAGGCCACAGAGATGGTGAGAGGGATACAGCACCTCTTGCTGTGAGGAAAGGCTGAGAGAATTGTTCAGCCTGGAAAAGTGAAGGCTTTCGGACGGCCTATTTGTGCCCTTCCAAAATGTGAAGGAAGCTGGAATAAAGATGGAGAAGGACTATTTGCAAGAGCATGTAGTGAGAGGGTGAGGGGGAATGGCTTCACACCAAGACTAGATTTAGATTAAATATTAGGAAAAAATTCTTCACTGTGTGGATGGCGAGGCACTTCAACAAATTTGCTCAGAGAAGTTTTGGATGCTCCATCCCTGAAAGTGTTCAAGGCCAGGTTGGACAGAGCTTTGAGCAGCCTAGTCTAATGGAAAGTGTCCCTGCTCATGGCAGGGGGCTGGAACTAGGGGGTCTTTAAGGTCCCTTCCAACCCACACCGTTCCATGATTCTCTGAAGATGGTGGAAAATCAGTCATGAGAATCTCAGATTTTGTGCCTGTTAGCTAAAGCCTGACTGGACTGTCGAAGTTGAGATACACTGGTGTGAACATTTAGATCTAGAGGTCCTTTGTGTCCTTTCTGTCTGAAGCTGACTAAGCAGGCACACTCATATGGTGAACTGCTAAAGGTGAGTGTTGAATCACACAGTGGCTGTGAGTGGAGCAAACCAGATAATTGCAATCAAAGGGTTTCCAGGATCTTGTGGTCTGTATTAAATTATTCTCCTTTCCCCAAACCCCTAACATCTTCCAACAGCGTAAGAATGAAACATGAAAAGTGAGACTCCTAATTGTGCTCATTTCTTCTTTTAGTCCAGTAAATTATTTCATTGAGGATGAAGGTCTATACATTGATTATGTCTTGTGCAGCTCTTGTATGGTTTCAGTTACCATCCTAGCAACTTAATTCCTTGATATGATTCATTTAAGGGGCAAAACCAGATGTTGTCTTCTCCAACACATGACCACATATTGCCCCAAAATTTAGTCTGACTCTGGTTTCGCATGTCCCCGTCTTCAACATGGTGAAGGGTCTGGACATTAAATGATGTGTGTGTGTTTTAAAGACTCTTCCTTAAATTTATGTTTTTAACTACTCAGGTAAATCTGTCTGCCTCCAGCATAATTTTATGGGTAAAAATGAAAGTTTAAATGGGAAATGACAAGATTTTGTAAGTGTACTTGTGGATGCAGGGCAATATAATATCCTGTATTTGGCAGGTGAGAATAATGAGAGAAAAGGATATCTGCACAATAAATATTATTAGAAACTGTGGTACTCTATAAAATTTAGTTCTGCTTTACTATTGACTTGATTACTTGTGTTATTTAGATTCAGGAATGGAATAACTTACTATTTAATGAAAGAACAGGACTCTTAGACGCAGTATATTTTCATGTTTTGATTGTGAAATATGACAGCACCATGTTTTAAAGGCTGTCTGAAGGAGAGAGGAAAAATAAGAAAAAAAAAACAAAAGTAGAAATCAATGTGAATAAGAAAAGAGGATATCCTTGCTCTCATCAGCAGCTAATAAGGAATTAAATTTTACTTTCTTGATTGACAAACAGTCAGAATGCTATTCATGAAAAGAAAAAGCCAAACACCCCGGCCATCAATCTCTACATAAAATTACTATGTGTTCAGGTAAAAGAAGAGAGGTTTTCTACTTCAAGAAGCCATTACACATTGTCCAAGATGTGTTACAAAGCCAAGCTCCCTAATTACAAAGCAAAAAGATTTGTTTTCGGAGATTCTTTTTTTTTTCCTCTTTCAGTTAAAACTGAAGGGATGAGAAGATGACCCTGGCAGCCTTCAAGCAGGGCTTCTAAGTAGAACAAGATTTGCATTTGTGCAAATAGGATCTGTCCTTCAAAATTCACTTCTCAAAACCAGGTAGATATTGATATGAGCAGGTTGACAATATGCACTCTATCGAGTGGTGTCTGATATTCTGTAAAGGTAATGGCTGGAAAATCTGTCTCTATTACAGAACCCATCCTCAGGAAAGCCAAAATTATCTGCGACAGGATACATAATGTTTAATGCTAGAAATTAACTCCGTTCAGTTGGAAAATACCTATCAGCTCTATATTTTGTTGCATACTGTAATTACAAAGTTAATTTTGCAAATCTCATAAGCTGAGCACTTTGAAGATTCATTTGAATTCTTTAAATGCTGGGCCTAATAATGTTGCAGATATTTTGAACAACTTTATTAAACTGAAGAAAATTATTCTAAAGACCTTAGAGACAGGAAAAAAAAAAAACATTTTAAAACTATTTCTACTTTTCTGTCACTGAAGAAAATAGATCTAGGGATAAAAATAATAAAATTTTGTAGGAAATTATTTCTATTGAAAATTGTTAATACATTAATGGATCTTATAATTTCTGTTATCTATTTCCTCTTTTAAAATCTATGTTGTTTTCATTCTTAACCCTCAACAGAACTGAGAAACACTGCTGGAAGGCCTTGGAAGCAAGAAAGGTGATTTCCCTTCAGTCCTTGGAAAGGAAAGGATGCAAAAAGGTAAGTCACGCAGCCAGAGGAGATTAGGATGTCAGGTTTAGCATTGACCATCCTGGTTCTGATACCAAAGCTACTGAAAGGAATGCAGTAACTGAAAATGGGTGACAAGGTCTTGGACAAAACTTGCATCTATGCACAGGAAAATGAAAGGCTGTTTCCTTTAGCTGCTATTCAGAAAGTCTTTGAGATTTAGGTGACATATATGTGAGCAGAGAGGTATCCAGGTTAAGAAATAAACCTGAATGTAATCTTTAAGTCTTTGCTAAAAATATCTTTTTATTGACAGAGATTCTCAAGTACTGATTGAGAAATCAGTATTTGTGTTGGTATCACCCCTAATATTAATATATAAGCAGAATGAAAAATGAACTTTTAAAATACATGTATTTTAAGCAACATGAAATTATTCTTAAATTGAAATGACTACTTGAATCTAGTAGATCTGCATGTATTTTCACTGGAATTCCACAGCTAAGAGCTGTAACATTTTCTGATTTATTCTGTCTTGCCTTGTAATATATAAGATAGAATTTTAGATCTGTGGAGAAGCTTAGTATCTCAAGTGTATTAATATCAGAAGCAGAATTTATGAGGATACTTGAAATGCCATATAAAGGATATTACAGAGGAGCTTTGAAGGTTTGCTCCAGCCTTCCTGATGCAAGAGAGGCCCAAAAAACTGTCTATTGATGCACCACAAAGCTCCACAGGAATCAAAGCTGAGGATTTAATCTTCAGATGGAACTGTCTAGTTCTGATCAGAGACATTCCATGAACACATATTTAGGAAAATGCTGATTTCTTTCACGTTGTTTTTCACTAGCTGTCAGAAGACCTGACAAGGATGATGTGAGTAAGAAGGAGGAGCTGTTGAAAGAGACACTTGCAAAGAGATTGGGTTCTAAACTCAAAACCAAAGCCTCCTTTGAGACCCAGCAGAGCTGGTAACTGGGTTTTGCATTACTCATATAGATCAGAAATCCCAAGGCTGTAGGTCCACTTTTATCTGTTTCAGTGGCTCTTTCTTTATGGATCCCATTTTTGGGATCATGCTGGATCCCATTAAGGAGCATGGGAGTGATACAGTGGCCATGCAGTATCTGTATAGACTGATAGAATAATACCTGAATTAGATAAAAAACCTTTTCTCAACCAAATGTTATGATCTCTGGGCAACAAGGAATCTGTTTCAGAGGGAATTTTAGGAGGACTTTTTGTTTTTTCTTCTAATGAACTGGGAGCCCAAGTTTCACAGTGTTTGCTGTTGCTTTTGAGAAGCGTGTTTTTTTGTGGTTTTGGTTTTTATTTTTTTAAAATGCTTTTAAAACAGGTTTTAATCTTTCAGCACATTGGACCATTATGGCAGTCCAGCCTGCACCTGTTTTACATCCTAATATTCCTCTGTTCATCTCCTTCCTAGTGGAGAGTTCACAGCTTCTGGGATTTATATGCTAGGCAAGAATTAAGAGTGAAAGAAGCACAAGGTGTTTGAGATTATATGATGGGACCAGTATTCATGTGGTTATAAATCAAGGAGGTCTAGCCATCCTTAAATAATGATTTCTGAGGTAGTAATCTCTTCTGTAAATTATTATGTATATTCACATACATGGTACATAAAATTTCAGGTCCTTGGTGGTTTGTCCAGGCCTTGCTGAGAGAAGTGGAGGTTGTCCTGCTCTGTCTGTGGTCATGCAGGGAAATATGGTGTGATGCGAGCAAAGCAAGAGTCACTTGCAGCCAAGCTCGAGAGAACCTCTAAACCTAATGTCCTGCGCAGTTAGAGTGGCAGAACTAAATCAAACAGAGCCATTTGGGAATGGTTGTCCACTGAGAACCTGATGATCCTGTCATGATGCTGGGAAAGGTCACTGCTAAATTTTTTGGCTGAGAGTACACAAGATGCAAAGCTATAGAAGAACTGTGTGCAAAACACATGGGCTTTTACCAAACCGGTATTTAAACAAATACTGCAAACTCTTACTTATGTATGCTTATAGAACAGCTTTTTACCACTTCCTCTTAATTTTTTCTCCTTTTTTTTTTCTTTTTCTCCAAATCCTGTCTTATTGCCTTTCTTTCACAAATGGTGCTGCAGATCTGTAAGAATGTTAAAGGATGCCTTTCTTCCTGAATTTTAAATTTTGTTGACAAAAGGATAAAAATCTCCTAAAAAAACCCCAAAACACCAAAACACCAAATCTGCCTCTCTGCTTTGTTAGATCAATTTTAATTTAAAGGTATCGAAAGGTGTTGCACTTCAGACTTCAAAGGAAGTTAATTTTTAAATGCGTTGAGCTCAGCATTCCTCTCTCTCTAAGAATTCAATTACAGATATTGTCAGGCCAAAACACTCTTTCCTGAAAAAATCTCATTTTAGTGTAAACTTAATTTTCATGGTCACAGCAAAGGGAGGGAGCATTGTGTGTTGTCCCAAATGGAGATGAACATGTGACAAGCTGGGAAATAAGTGGAAATAAAATCAATTTTTTCCCTATTAGTGTCAAATTAAAAGCAAAATAAGCTGTAGAATTTGCAATAGCAGAAGTGACAATTGAAACAAGTGTTCTGAAAAAAACAAACAAGACCAATAGAGAAACAATTTTAATTTTGTTAGATGAGACCTTTGTTGTTGGTGATCTTAAAATGCACAAAGGAATGTCTATTCAAATTCCAAAGCAATAGCCAAAGATTTACAGTTAAAAATACAAAAACAATGAAAACTAATGGAAAATTATTTTTACAGCACTTGAACTGTTAATATGGACCACCATAAATGTCACTAATATCTGCATTTGAGGGTATCAGTAAAAAAATATTGCTCTTTTTTCCGCTTTGATTTGAACTCTCTTACCTTTTCACAAATTCAAAGAAATATTTAAGTGGAAAAGAAATAACATAGAGATCTGGTTACTTTATTTTTCTTCATCCTTTCACTTTCCCCAGCTTCTTTCTCCTTCTTGTTATTTTCTTAATTCTCTCTATTGTACCTTGAGGACATTAAACACCTTTTTTTAACTTTCTGCTTCCTGTTTTCTCTGGGTCTTCCCCTGTCTGGGGTGCCTGATGCTCTGTCCCTACTTTAATTTCTCTTAAGCTATTTGCTTTCTGCACTGTGGCTCATGGTTCTGGCTGATGCATTCAGTCTTTTACCAAACAATAACAAAAATTAATTTCCTTGTTTGACTGAGTACTTGCCTAATTTAATGTAGAATATTTTCATAATGTATTCTTACAAAACTATAGAAAAGATTGGACAAGTGGTTCTACACTTTTAATTTATTTCCCCCCCACCGCCATTATAATTAAAACAGGGAAAAAAAAGACAGCATATGCATTGTAAAAGGTTGAAAATTAGGGAAATTTTTTAAATGCTGTTGAGGACTGAAGAAACTTTTCCACTATAAATGTAGTTGTTGCATAATTAACATAAACTGACATAACGAACATTTTGTAATTAGATTCTTTATTAATAAATTCTAATTGTAAAAACACATGGATTTAATTGACATTTAACATGTTAGCTATTGCAAGCTTGATATCAATTAACACACTTATCAAATGTCAATTACCAGTTTTTCAGTTTTAATTGCTGTGAAATTGACTTGCCATGGGCTACCTTTTTAAATGTTAATGTATTAACAGTGTTCACAGATTTGATGTAATAAATACAACATCTAATGTGCACTTATTGCTTATGCAATTTGACTACAGTATATGAAAAGTTAAGTGTATTTTCTTCATACTTATTAAACAACAGTAAGAAGCATTTTACTTATTAATTTACCATACAATTAAACTTATGCCTCATAGAAATAATTATTCCACAGTACTCAGTTAGCCAAATAGGCAGGTCATTGTTTTAAACCAGCATTGACAGACATTATTAGAATTATTTCTCAACATTCTGTTGTTCTACCAACTTGCTTTTTAATAGAAAATTCTCCATACACCTCCTGTATGTGCTGTGTTACCTGTATAAATTAAGACTGGGTAATATTCTGTGTTCATTTGACAAAAGGAAAAATAAGACCTGGTAGTCCAGCTACCGATGATGATCCTGTCAAGCGAGCTGAATAAATGTGTTCCTTCCCTTACTTATGGCCCTGCTGATGGCACTGGGCCATAATGCTGATATAAGATTTTGGCTGCCAGGAGCAGTTTTGGCTTGACAGCTTTGTCATTGGCATCATCTTAAAGGATAAAATTTCCATGGTGTATAGAATCATTGTACTAAGCTCATCCATAGCATTTCATTTTAATCTGTAGAACTGACATGCTTTATGAAGCTAGGCGCTATCCTCATTTTAATGGAGAGGAAAGTGAGATGCAGCAAGGTCAAGTGGTTTGCCTAAAGTCCTGAAACTTGGCAGTAGTAGAAGTAGGGAAAATAAGTTCTGGTTCAAGTTACATTTTTGGAGTGGCAAGCGGTTCAGGCTTTCCCAAAGGCGGTGTAGAGTGGTGATGGATGAAAGGAGCGTTAATCACAGGCCTCCTGGAAAGGAGGGCTGCTTATTTAGCAGAATAGAATGAATATTTAAAAAGGCCTTTCAGAGTATTGTAGAATAAATGCATATATCTGTAAGTTATTATGGCTTAAGGGCTAGCTATTAAGTGAAAGGATCAATGCATCAAATAGTAAATGCAGAACTTTTTAGGATTAGAGCTACGTGAATCACGATCTCCCGGTCTGCTAATGAAACACACAAAGTCAGGGATCAAACTTTGCATCAGACTGAGCTGGGGGATTGGAGATCTCCTCCTCCCTTCTCCCCCAAAATAGGAATGAACTGCCCTGCTGACAAAGATATGTTTCAGTAGTAATGGGAGCAAACTCCCACCTCAGCCAGCCCCAGCAGGAGCAGCTGGCCCTCAGTGTGCCCTGAGAACCATGAACAAAATTAAATGTTTTCCAGGGGTCAGGCAGAGCATTTAGATCAGCACTTGGCCAAAAAGTTCACTTCATGGCTCTCTCCTGGCTACTCATTTGCTGAAGGGTTCTGGTTCCTTCATGGATTGTAGTTCTATTCAGATCAAATGAGATAAAAATCCCATTTTAAGCGCCATATATGAGTTGGTGGTCCTGCTGGGCCCAATAAAGATGCTTCACTGTAAGAGTCAGAAATCAATCCTGTTCAAACATATTTTTTAATAACCAAAAACTAATAATATGCTAAAATGCACAAAATTTAACCTCATCATTTCCTCACACGTGGGTATTTTTCCTGCAAGGCCAGGAGACTTGTTCCCCTTCTTTGTGTGAGGGTGGAATCGCTGGGGTGAGTCTGGAATAACTGATGGTATCTCCTTGTAGACTTCCAGGCTATCACCCTTGCTGACAGGAGGATCCTCCCACCCCTGCATTTCCCATTAAACCCAGAACTGCTCTGCTAAATTGATGATAGATCCTCTCTCTGGCATGCTTCCCAGGGACAGCCAATCCCCCCCTTCCCACTAAGGAAAGCATCTGTGCACTTATAAGCGTTCAAATACAAAAATGGAGGGAATTGGAGAAATCAGAAGTGACATTTATGATGCCCTCCTTAAGATCAAAAACTACTCCCGTTACTGATAAAATAATACCTTAAATGATCACCCTGCTTTCTCATCAGTTGATTTCGCATGTGCTTTACCACGACTGCATGTGAGAATTATGAAAAAGGAATGCAATGAATTAATGAAAGAATTGTTTCCAAATAAATGTATTGTCTCCTTGCACTCTTAGGAGTCTCTGGGTGCTAATAGAGTTTCAGTATATCTGTTAGTTTACTACAGCAGTTTGATTGCTATTACTTTATTAAATAAATTTCAGGGGGAAAGAAAGTATTCCCCAATAGGGTCAAGTCAAAGAATAATATTAAACCCCAGCTCTATAGTGCTCTTTTGTCTCTGATTATTAAGAGTCATGTTTCATCTGAACTTTTTTTTTAGTGGAGTTATGGAAGTGAAAACGTTGAGTTGCCATCGACAATGAGTACATTTAATTAGAATGTCCCTCTTTCCCTGTTCCTTCCAAAAAATGTCTCAAAGCCTGGTATCATTTAAGATTTTATTTCAAGATACTATAATAGAAAAAGTGGAGAGTGCTGCAGTTGACTTACTGGCTGGAAAAAGGATTGTATATCAGGCAAGAATTCATGACAAATGCACATGGTGTAAGATGATATTTGGCATTTGAATGGTTTATATGGCATTTTTCTCTTTATTAAATATTGTCATTTGGAAAGGAGTAAACAATACTGTTTTTACACGAAATATACCATAGTCCTGAGTATTCATAGTGCATGCATGTCCGTAGTATGAAAGGAAACGTCGTATCGATATATCTATATATATAGATATCTCTCTTTCTCTATCTAGGTTTATATCTTTATATATATATGTATCTACATATATATTGTGTTGCAGGATTTTAAAAACAATTGCAACTAGCAGATGACATGCTGGGAAGTTTTGTGATAAATTCTCAGAGCTTATAGGGTAAACCACTTATAATGCAAACTTTTGATTGACTCCCTGGCATTCTATCATCTAATCCATTTCTCCTGAGACTTAATTTCACGCTCCAAACACTGAACAGCTTCAGACAGCTGCCACTTAAAAATAAATTAACATAAATATGCTATCAGTAAAAAAGTCCTTCCCCTCTCCAGACCACCACACAGAAGCTCACCCTGATGAGAAACGGCTGCTTTTTCCTTCATAGGAAGGATTTCTTCCCAAATATAAGCAAAATCCAGGCATATAATATCTTGTGCTCATCCTATGCCTATGGTCTGTCACTTAAAATGGTCCATAAGCTCGTCTGTTCCATACTGGAATTATGTAGAGGCTGCAGATTGGTAGCACTCACTCCTAGGAAAGGGAGGTACTGACAAAGAAAGCAAGAGTGATCTCTGCTATCTTTCAGAACACTTACATCTTCAGAAGGTCTGAATTCACTGTGCAACTCACCAATATTCTGATATTCACCTGCAGCTCCCTTTACCTTTTCTCCACTCGTCATTTTTTTCTATCACAGGTTAACATGTACAGACTGTGAACCATAAAATGTTGTGTTACAGGGTAGACCCCAGGGGTTCTGGTAAGACAAACAGCCCTTGTCCATGGAGTTGTCTGAGGTGCCCTTCCTATATGTCTGACACATTGTAAAGCTGATTTGCATTCCCTGGAGAGGGTCAGTGAGTTTCTCTGTGAACATGGAGGGATCCTGGGTTAAGGACAGCCATGCAAATCATAGTTGCAATGACCTTTTGAAATTTCAGACAAACTGACTTGGATGGAAAGAGTGTCGTAATCAGTTTCACAGAATTCCCTGTAAGACTTGAAATACGTGATGGTTAAGAAAATCTTGTTCTGACAGCATGTCTCATGGCAGGACTGAGTATCCACCCATTTCAGGATAGACTTTTAGAAATGGGTTGCAATAGAAATGTTTCTATGAAGACTAATAAAAGACGATAAATATCTTTGATTTGAGTCCCTAGAATAAAATTGATAAAAAGGAATAAATGCCATGAAACAGCATTTTCTCCCCTGAACTTGATTTACATATAAACATTAGGCACCTGGAAGCCTGTTGGCTGTACAGGCCTGGAATGTCTCACATCCTTGAAATTTCTGTGATGAAGCGAATATAGGCACAACACAGTTGTATTGTCCTTATGCTGAGAAATGTGTTAAAGTATATACGTTTTACATGCTGTGTGAAATCTGCATATATTGAGGAATAATCAGCTTATAATTCCAAGATGCTTCTATTCATTAGAAATTTCTTCTCCATTCTTCTTCTTCTCCGATTAAATAGGATATTGTTTTAAAGGGTGTTTGGAAACGGCCATCTTCCTTTTCTCACCTATCTCACACAATTATAGGCAGGCTAATACAAACTCTCCATTTATGCTCATCAAAGAAACAGATTTTTCTTTGCCTGTTCTCACTATATGCAGTTAGGGTGGCTCACAGTGGTAAGAGATACGATGCTTAAATTCCCGGCCTTAGCACTAAACCAGATGAAGTAATTTTATCCGTTCCTTCTATGCATTTTTATAGACCAAATAAAAAGTACATAAATTTTGTTTTACTGAAGATATAATCATCGCTATAAAAATTTATCACTAGACTCAGTAACATAGTCTAAAATGCTGGGACTACAGAAAGCAATAATATGCTACAAGCAACCCCTCTGTACTTTTACTTTTTATTAATGATGTTGCTTAAGTACTCGTGGTAATTTTATAGGAAATAGAGCTATAAGAATGACAGAACATTAAGGTGAAAGAAAGAATAAATTCATACCTTACTTACAAGCATAATCTTGGACGTGATATAGCATCAGGTTATGGAAATAATCGTAACAACCATACATCTCAAATATTTTTTAATTGAGGGCTTAACTTTACAACCAAGAAATAAAATCTTTAGAGAATCTAATGCTATGTGCAAAGCTTTTCATCTGGCTTGTAAGCTGTTTAACTACTCATGTTTGGAGCAAGAAATTAAATAATTAGAGCTGAGCTCTAGTGAAAGATGTCTTAGGTGGTGAAATGTTGTAGAGAATGCTGACTCCTGGTATTTCGTAAGGAATTTTTTGCCAATGGTTTAAATTATTTTTCTAAGAGGCTTATGTGTAATGCCACTAAGGTGTTATTGTTTCTGTTAATGATCAGTATTTGAACAATATTTTCTGGGTTATTTACCATTATTTATATTAGTGCCAGTGGGATAAATACCAGAAAATGAAGAACCCTTTGTTGCATGACCTCACTTAGAGAAATATTAGAAAGGTTTAGATATTTCATGTCTATGTGTCATTTTCATTAAAAGAGGGTGATTTGGGGGATTTTCCAGAAGGAAGCATATATTTTCATGAACACAGCTGTAGCTAACGCAGCTCTGTGTTAAGAGTAAAAAAATTCACTGAAAATGGAAATGACTGAGTGCTCTCATTCACCTCATGGTAACCATGAAAGTAAGGGTGAGACATTATCTCCCACAGGCAGACTAAGCAGAGGCTTTGCAAGTTCTACTTCAGTGCTAGAAAACTCTATGTGTGTACATATTTATGAGAAGTGCTCAAAATCCAGAGATTTCAGCATGGGCTGTAATATTTAAATGATAGATTTAGATAGATAGAGGAATGCTCTTAAAAGCTTTTAAAGCACTAAGAACTGATTTAAACATTTCATATACGTGAGAAAACAGATACATTAGCCATTTGCATCTAAACTGTAAATATTTGTTATGATTATTTTAAATTATTTTATGTCTCTATTTATATAATGTAATTTTTTGTTTTGTTCTTCAACATTTTAATTACTGGAATCACTTTTTGTCTCTTCTTCCAACCTGCTTTCCGAACTTCATGCATACAGTGCACTAGTGGATAAAGGAAGTAGGAACATGAAGGAAAATATAAATAACACAAGAGAAAAACTTCCTTCATTTAAAACATGCATGACAGAAATCCATGCATTTCTTCTGAATGTGTGTGTCTTCATTTTCACAAATTCTGGCTTATTCTCATGAAGCAGTGAAAAAGGCATGATGATAGACAAGCAGAGTGCACACAGCCCATTACTGTGTCTCACTTGAAAGGTGTGTGATCATAGGGCAGTGCTTTCCAGCTGAAGGGGGCTGCTTGAAGAGGAATTAAATTATACTTCTGACCATGCTTATCAGATAGAATAATACCTGATGATATTTTAGCTTACTAATATCTTACCTAGTACAAAACACTGCAGGTATCTCAGTGGTGAGCTGGCAGAAAGTTTCTGACCAAATGCAGTATCCTTTTTAGGCATAATGCTGTAAATTGAAACTATTTCGTTTCATACACCTGATCATGATCTGTTCTTCCTTTAAAACAGCCTGGTCTGTTACAGGCTTTTTTCTTTGAACAGTCACATGTAGATTTAAGTATTTACTCTGCCTTAATCAGAGATTTAAGAAAAAAAAAAGGTAGAGGGACATTCATGCCTAAGCTCCTAACTACAAGTTCCAACTTGTTCTAGAACAAAATCAGTAGTCCTTGTAGGTACTGCTATTGTTGGTTGTGTATAAAAATTTGACCGGATCGTGGTGGATGTTTCTCTTTGAATCTCAGAAATATTGCCATTAATATTTTCTTCAAATCAAGTCTGCTTCATGGAACCTTCTAGTTTCAATGACACTTTCTAGTTTCAATAAGCATGGGGTTTTTTTGTCCCAAGAATAAATTCCATCGTATGTGCTCCCACATTTTTAGAACAAAATCCATACTGATACTCATAATTTTAGAACAAGGATGAGGGCAGTATTTTCAGTTTAAATATCCTTCAGTTTGAAGCAGAACAGAAGACATTTCACTTCATAACTAATTATTTTTTGTAAGAAAATATGAAACTTTGAAATTTTAATTGTAGAAGTTTTGTATATACGCATAGATGTACGCATACATGTGTGCACAGAAAGAGGAAGATATGGAATTATTAAGCAGTTTCTTATGTTTCATTTTATTATGAGAAAACAGTCTCATAAATTTTCATTTTCATTCCTGAAGTAATAGCTTTAATTTGTAGCACTATTTTCTCCTCTTAACCACTACACTGGAAAACTGAACACATCCTTTTGGTGTACGTTGTGTTACTGATGGAAATAACTATTGATTACTAGAATCAAATTTAAGGCTTTCCACCGACACTTGGCTATTTTTATCCTTGGAGTTGATTGAAGATTTCTTTATCTCCTTTGTGTGTTTTGTTTTTTTTTTTTCTTCTGTTTCCGATATTTCACAGTCTCCAGAGAGAAGCAATAACCAGCGTCAGAAGTGTGAGTACACGTTGTGGTCTGGGGAGGAGGTGGAAGGAAAGGAAAGAGAGGTAGAAATAGGATAGGCAAGCAGATATAAATAAGATGTTTCCCTGGTGCCATTGTCACCAAAATATTCACAGCAGATATTTCAGTATGAAAAAGATCGTTTTACTTGATCCATTGAGGCTTTATTGTAGGGAGATGTAAGAGATGGGAATACAGGTATGAGCTGGTGTGAGTGGAACTTCTGCAATCTATAAGATTTGCCAGCAATTTTCCCAGCGTTTCCCCTCTGAATGAAAACAAATTTTACCCCTGATAAAAATCTGAAGATTAGTTTTGGAAAAGCCATTAAGAGTTTTGTTTCTGCTCTAAGGATCTAAAAATGAGAGGTATGGCTCAATAAAGTTTTAACTTGCGTGACAGCAGATTGATGGCCCTTTATGAATTATCAGATAGATCGGATAGCTCAGTTTTATGTCTTATTGTTGTTTTTATACTGCCTAATTATTCTCAGCTCTATGAATTAGCAGAAATGCTTATTGACATAAGGGAGAGAACTCCAAAATAATGTCCCAAGGCAAAAGTGGGATGTCTTGATCACTGTCGCATCACACATTATGGTCATCACTGTTGTGACCTTTTCTAGTACATTAAAATTGCCATTGCAGTTGCCATCTTAGCTCAGAATTCAACTGCTTTCACCTCTCCCGTGCACAGGCAGGTTTGGGTTTAATGAAATACTAGGACTGTGAGATTTATGTGAAAAGAAAAGAATTTTAAAACTTTTTTCTGTTCTTTTTTATTTTTTGTTTCTTTACTGCTTTAAAGAGTACGTCAGGAAAATTTAAGAATTAACATTGATCAGGGTAAAGGAAAATTGTAAATAAAAGAAACTTAGTGCCTCAGAGGAAACCTTTTCCTTTTACTGTTGTCTATTAGTACAGAGTTGTATTAGAGCCACAGCATGATGGAGGGAAGGAAGGCACACACAACAGCTGCTGTTTGTTCTGGTGTCGGCTTCTCAGGCTGCATTTGTGCTAACAAGTCCAGGATCCCCTCCCAGGTGCTGAAACTAATGTGGCATGGAGCTCCCGAGCTGCCAAACCCAAATGACTGATGGGGGTGTGTAGCCTGTACTCTTCAGGCTCTGAAACAGGGCCAGGAACTGTTTGGAGGAATTCTAGTTGACAGGAGCCAATTCTGCATCAGGGAGGTTCCCACAGTTCCGATGGCACTTGTTTTCCAGTGCTCAGCGATCGTCCCTGTCCTAGGAGTGGTCTGTGGCTAGAACAGCACAATCTTCATGCAGTATCCATGGCACATCTGCTCAGGGTGAGATCCTGAAAATATTTCCTTATAAAATCTTGTGATTGTGCCAGTCAAACTCATGCATCACTCCCATGTCATCTGTTTCGTCCTTATTTGACACTCTTTTTATCACAACAGACACATATCAACCACTTTCTTTCATGCTTGTTCTTATTAGATTTACTCCTTTTTGCACCTCCTTTTTAGGGTGATAGCCTGAAATACATGATGGTACTAATAAATAAAGTCTAAAAGAACAGGAGTATAAATGAAAAGGATTCCATTTGAAGTTAAATTTAGCAGTTCATTGACTGGGCTGATTATTTTGTTCCATTTAAGTTCATTGTTCTATCATTCCATAAATATTCCATTTCCCTATCCTGCTCTGTTCTCCCCTTTTCTCCCAAATATACTCTGATCATCACCCACTGCAAATTTGTCTTATGAATTTCTAATACTTTGGCTTCTAATCTTCTTCTATAGACATAATGATTCCATTTCAGTTCTTGTTCTCTGTTCTCTTTCATAATACTTCTTTTGAGTTAATGCTGTTAATTAAGAGTTGAATCATCCATTTCTTCTAGAAGAAAATGAATTATTTTCTCACAAATCTAACTGATGCCTTTACTGAAGAGATTGCTTTTTGAGGTTGCATTCATTAGTGTCTCTAAACATATTTTTTTTTAATTCACTTATTTTATTTCGATTTTCTTTATAAGGAAAGAGTTTGGGATTTTTGTGCTATTTCTGCATGAACAGATCTGATCCAATACCACTGGGTTTTGTTTTTTACAATTAACAAATATATTAAGGAAAAAAAAAATCCCACCTCTTGCCCAGCAACTGCCAAGCTTCTCTTGTTATTTAACAGCAGTCAGGAAGCATCATGCTGACACCAGTAAAACTCTTTTTTCTCCCTGCCAGTTTCAGACTTAATGATTTTAATGTTCTTCTGTCAGTGTCAAAGCTGGCAGCCACGGCAGAGTCACCTGACAAACCTGGAAGTCAGGGTTTGGAGGAGCTCTACCTTAGAGTGCCTTCACATTTCATACTGCTGCTTCGAGATATGAGAGAATTTATTAATTTGAGATTGTCTTGTAGTGTAGTCTCAAGCCTTCCGCAGCAAGTGAAATCCCCCACAGAAGTTGTAATGTGTAATGAACAATTATGCTTACCTGTCTTTATTAAGATTGTTTAACCTTCTCCTGCTGTGATGAAAACAGGCAGAGATCTGTCAAATCAGTGCTGTAAATCTCAAAGGTAATTTAAACTTAGATTTTGTAAACTATTTGTACTACTCAAAAAACAACACAGTAAAGTAGTTTTCTTCACACGGTATTTTGTATTGAATGCTCTTGCCCAGAAAATCTCGATAGACAAAATGCTCTTTAACATTTTCCAGCAACCTTTAGATGGCAGTTGGAAGTGCATCCATATTATCTGGCAGAAAGCCTTAGTACTTTGAATATGTATCACTTAGTGTTTTCTGCTGTCATCAGAAATGTTCATTTTTAACTGTGAAGGAGTCACAGATTCCTCACTGACAGCTATGAAATGTCCTAAAAGTGACCAAAAGCAGAAAGGGTTGTATTTAACCAGGAAGGAGAGTCCAAAAACAACCCAATGAGAAGGTGGAAAATAAATAACAGGCTTTGCTGGAGAAATGAAATGGGGACTGCAATAACAGTGTAATTGTCCCTCCTGGCATTTATATCAAATTACAGTCAAATAACAGAATATTATTGGAATCCAACAAGTCAGTCCAGAAAATTTTATTTTGCTTGTGACTTCCATTTTCTAGTACAAATAAAGACATCTCTGCCACAAGAAACACCAAATTCCTAACATTGTTTATAGCAAAGTGTGTACAAAATATTTAATAATGTTATATAACGCTCATATAAAAGATACAGCTGTCCACGCTTCTGCTGTCGTCAATATATTATGTTTATTTATATATATGTTTGTTTTCTCCCTTTCATATTGATTGTCTTCTTCCATTTTAGGTTTCATTATAGTTCAACACATTTTCTCAAATCAAGGTTATTGGTATATACAGAGACAATCAATCCTAATAATGCCTAACACCGTGCTACATCCCTCAAATTAAACCACTTCCATTCAGCACCAGTCTCTGCAGGTGAAGGTTTTTCTTTGTTAACTGAGGTTATGACCCTGATTCAACTTCTGCACATTCATGGGACAAAAGCAAAAAACAAAAACAAAAAACAAAACCAAGTGGCCTTGTTTGGATTTTTTTTTGTTGTTTGTTTGTTTTTTTAAGCATTTGGACAATATTTATTAACAGTATGAACTTTTTTTGTAACCAGAGCAAGAAGTAATTCTCTGTGGCAGATGTACACTTTTCTGCCAGGCTTATCAATAAATACCACATACTGGTTTGGGCTACAGAGTGAGCAAAGCAGTAAGAGAGCCCATATTTAGCAATCTAGCACCATGTAAATATCCTGCTTCCCTGTGGAAACAAATTTTGTCCCATACGGACCACCTCAGATACGTATAAGAAGCTGTTCCTCTGAAATATTTTGTCATTGCCACTGAAGGAACCAGGGATAAGTGAAACAACCTGGTCAGTGCACTTGTAAATGCAACTTGCTATATGCAAAATTTATGCTACTAATTTATCCTGGGTATAAACTAGCTCATCACTTAAAAAACAGGACCCCCTGTAGGAAAAAGAACCAGAGGTAATGGGGAGGTTCTCACGTAAACATGCTGGCGCTGCTTTTACACAACATAAATCTATTTATGGTAAACAGTTTGGCAAATACTCCTCTTCAAAAGTTTTACAAATTAATGTATACATATAGATATATACATACAAAAGAATACCAAGCAAGTCACAGGAGAAAATATTCCTATTACAATATTTTGGAGTTCAGCTGACATCCAGTTAAAATTTCCACTTCTGAGCAATACACAGAAAAGTGCAACTTCCCCTAATAATCCATTTCTTTACAAACTCTTTGGATTGATTGAGAAAGAACATTTCTCTTCAGGGGGTCTGTGCACCATACTGGAAGTTTATTAAGTGTATGGTAGCAGGAGTTTGCTGCATCTCTGGCAGAGGAACAGTCTAAGGAAAACAAGATAATCACTTAAGGTGAAACTCGCTAAACTAAAAACCTTCAGTATATTCTTCTCAGAGAATTTCCTTCTGCCCCCTACTGATTTCAAGACAGGTTATAGACCCTTACCTAAATGTAAGGGATTATATTTATATGCATAAATGTGATTTAAAGGGGACTACATTTATATGTAGAAATGTGATTAAAATGTGCTTTTTAATCACGTTTTCCTAGAGCACATAAAAACCCCTATATATCCACAGCTTTACAGAGAATATTTGGAATAGAAAAAGTTTGGTGTTGTTTGCACACAAGAACAGGTAAAATGTAGATCAGCTTAGAAGGTTTCAAATGTTTCCCAGTTAAACTTTACCCAGTTGAAATTTTTACAATTTCTTCTTTATTCTTCTTTATTTCTCCTTACTATTTTTAGAATCCTTCTCCAGAACCTTGCCAGTGTTTGGATTTCAGCATTTTTGCAACAGCTCTGTTTCTCATGAATGAAAGTTCTCCCTCTCAGTGCTTGTAAGCGCTACCTGAACTGATGTTTCACTTGTGCATTTGTACCTGCTTTTCAGTGGTCATAAATCCTCTACTAGACTGTCGTTTATATACAGCTTATAAAGAGAAGTAACAAATAAAATCCTGTAAATGAATAAAAAGACACAATCTTGGATTTGTTTCTCTTAAAGAAACCCTCCAAATATTTATAAATAGCTATGTGAAACAACTTTACACTAAATTAGTTTTCTTTTTTATATGATGTTGTTGAATAGGAAAAAATAAAATTCTTGTATTTCAATTTAACATTTAACTTTTACCTTTTGAAAACTGTTTTTTAAAAGCAAGAAAATATTTGGTAAATTTTTTTCTCAGCTCCTCTATGAACTTACAGGTTTTTTTGTTAATTATTTACTGTTTCTACATAATTTCCCCTTTTGTGCCTGATTTTCTTTTCTGAGAAGCAAGATCATAGGGGGGAAAAAAAAGGCAGCTGTACATCTGTAGTTTACCCTGGTAGGAAGCAGAAATTCTACTGTGGGGTCTGCACTGGGAGCCAGAGCCTGAAATAGTTTTTACTTTCTGGATACCAATATTGTGAGAATGTCACCCAAAGGCTCAATTAATAGGAAAAGACATTGTCTAGGGAGAAAATGGTTTTGTTAATTCTAATACTGAAAGAAAATTATTTAGGAAGAGTCTTGTTTATTTGCTTGTGTGTTTTTGTTTCCCAATGTTATTATGTCAGAAGAGAAAGTGCTGTTGTATTGTGCTCACTTGGGAACCTTTGATTTCTTTCAGCTCCAGTCTTCTGGAGTGCCTTTGAAACATAAAAGTCTCGATATCTTTCTGAGTTGTGAGTAAACATAGAAACATCTGATATGCTTAGGCCATTTTCAATTTTATTGGTAGTAAACACAGTAGCTGTGATGGTGTCTGTGTGTGTAGGGGGTTACATTACAAAGGGAAAAGGCAAGCATGGTTTTTCATTACTTTAGGGTTTGTGCCAAAAAGGAAGATATCAATAAAAAATTAAATATTTATAGAGATCATAAGATTCCTAATATGAGTGTTTTAAAAAATTAAATCCACACATTTAAATACTGTCTTCCCTTATATTGTTTATGGCATCCGAAGAAACGGGAATGGGAATTGTCATGACACCTTATTATGTTATTCCAAACAGCTTTTGACAGTCTTAATAACAGTTCTAACACAGCCTAGCAGGTTTTCTGTTTTTGACAAAACCTGCAAAGTGTTCTATTCCTGGCTTTATTTGACTCCAATTTATTAGGACAGTCCAACTCTTATTTAACACAAAATTAATTTTCAGCTGGTGATTTCCTCCTTTCCAGATATTCAAAATTATATTTCTTTTATGTTGGGTACATTTTGAGAAACCCAGATTTCAATTTCAGCTTCATTCATCCTTATAATGAGTAGGACTGTATAGAGAGAACCTCTTCCCATCCCTTCTAGCTCCAGTGCAGAGAAATTAGAAGAGGGGACCAAAAGAATTTGTTCAAACTGAAGAAAATCTGTAAGCACTGCAAGAAAGGCAACTGTCATTCTCCGTCTTTATTACCTCCAATGTCTGGAAATACCGACGGAAGGACTTTAACTTCCTCAGTGAAATACAGGATATCTCCTCATCTTTGTGACAGAACTAAATGTTCCAAGGAAGATGTGTTATGCATTTTCAGAACTGTGGCTGTAAAGGTTTCTTTAAAGGTAACAGATTCTTTCAAATGCTAATAAGTAAATTCTTTGGAGAGTCAGGATTAAATAACAGGGTGATGTATTTCATGCTCCTACTGAAAAGTTTAGTGGAAAATGCCAGAGATTATTTAGACAGAGATTTCTGAAATCAGGGAGTTGTCTGACAACTCTTTTAATAGGCAGATGCATCTGAATGCAAATCAAATGCCCAGAATATCAATGAGTTTTCTGTGTCACACCTTTTGTTTAGATGTTGGGTTTTTACTATTTAAACATGTATAAGGAGTTATTCCTCTCTGTAGGACTGTGAAATGGGAGAATGATGTGGGTGAGAATTGGGATAATGAAAAAATAACAGGCAAACAGCATAATGGGGCATTTTTCATGCACACAGGCAAACTCTAGCAGTTAATAAAGAATATGGTGTTTTCTCAATTGTAGGAAATAATCCAGACAAATCCCAAATTAGTTGGTTGGTTGAAGTTTTCCTATCAGAAGAGAATTTTATTTTTTTTTCCAGTCAAGGATTGTCTTGTTTTGGGGGGGGGGGGGTTTGTATTCTTGGTTTTGTTTTGTTTTGCTTTGTTTTTTGTTTGCTTGCTGATTCTTTGCTTTCTTTTGTTTGGCTGGGTTTTTTTGGGCTTTTTGTTTGTTTGGGTTTTTGTTTGGTTGGTTGGTTGGTTTGGGTTTTTTGGGATTTTTTTTGTTTGTTTTGGCACAGATCCTAGTCCAAAGATCAGAAGATATTGCTTATTACTTTTCAGCCCCATACCTCATCTTTGAGTTTTCAAGTTGGAAACAAAACATTCCTCTTATTCCTTTGTCTTTTAGAAACACCTAGTAGAGGAAATGAGTTTAATAACAACAACGGCATTTTCATTTTAATTTTCACTACATTTTTCAAAATGTCTTATAACATGAGGATATGTGAGGCTTTGTAGCCGAGGCACAGTGAGGTTACCAAGCATCACACAGGGTCAATGCCAAAGCAAGTGTTGCAATGTTGAGCTGTTTGGTGCTTTGCACATGAGCCTACATGAAGGTAGGATCTGCAGGAAAGGAATTTCACTCTCTCTTTCACTATTTGCAGCTGTGCCTTCTGTTGCCCCAGAATTCCTACAGCAGATTTCTCTTGTCTTTTAGTAAGGTACTTTGTTTAATTGCTTGTTTGCTTTAATAGAGCTTCAATTTTCAAATGGTACTTCTTTTTCAGGTGGGAAGAGACAGGTGCTTCACCCTGTGTTTCAATGTAATGCCATGGTGGTTGGGAAAATTTAAAAAAAAGTAGTATCAAGAAGGCTTGGGAGTTTCCAGCTTATCAGAATAAACATAATTTATCAGGAAATGAGAGATGTATAAAACCTTGTTTAACACTACCAGTATAAACAGGATATTCAAGGAAACAAGAATGTGTTTACATGTTATACTCTAAATCCAAAAAAAGAAAATCCCCCCAAAGCACTTGGAGAACTTCAGCAAAGAGTGCTGATAAGTGTTTACGCTAAATCTGCAAGGAATGAGCCTTAATCTTGGTTCTCTGTGGGAAATAAACAGAAAAGTAGCCAGGTTCTGTATCCTGACCTGGAAGAGCTCCAGATCTTGGAGTTCTGTTGGTGTGAAAGTTCCCCAAACAGCTGTTGCCATTTCATTTCTCACAGGCAATGACTCACCTGCTCACAGGCACCATTTCTCAGCCCTGAGGTTTGGGAACCCCTCACAGTCTGTATCATTTCTCTAAAAACTTATTTTAAACATTTTGCATAAATTCCTTCCATTTTTAAGGACCACTGGTAAGACTATCGATGGTGCGTAGCGGAGGAAGAAGGGGAAAGAGATACAGCAAGGTGATGAGGTACAAAGAAAGTTCGGAATAGTTGATTAGAGCTTGAGCCTTAAAACCATCTTCATGTAGAAATGGTTTGATATTCTAAATAAAATTGCTGATATTCTATGTAAAATGCATTTCAGTCATGCTTTGTTCCCCATTTCATGATGAGAATCAATTTTGTTGCAACGTTTTTTTCACAATTTTTTAGTTAGGTATCTAACTGGGGCTGAAATATTGACCATTGCTTTCACTGCCCTTGCAGGGGGTCAGGAGCAAAATGTGAAAAATTGATTTTCATGGAATAAAATTATTTCTGTTTACCTGCACATTATTGGCCTACAAAGAAGGTTTTATTCACAAAACTTATTATGTACCTTATAATTATTTTCATCTTTCCTTTTTCCTTTTTTTAAAAAGAATAATTCTATAAGGCAGATGATGCAAATATTTCAAAGAGTAAAAGAAATCATATCATGGGGTGGTTACGTATACAAAGATAGATTCACTTATTTCAGTAGATAAATATGTATCTCTGAACCAAATATTTTTAATATTCCTTTATTTTTTGTAACATTTTCATAAAGTAAGAAGGAGCTCTCCTTTCTGATTAAACCCTTGGCATCAAACAAATTTAAATACAGACTTTTCTTTCCTCATCCTGCTTTAATGAACCAAGCTTTATCTTTCCCAAAGGATCTGAAAAATGCCTTATAACTAGTTTTGATTAGCTGCTTATTAAAATGTATGTCTATTTTTGAGTAATATTTATACATTTTTATTTTATTTTGATATGGTTTAGGACTGTTTTCGGTGATCCATGTCACCAACCTAAAATTAGAAAATGTAGCTACCAAATAACTCTCCAGAAAAAGGTATTGATGCCCTAACATCCAATCTCAAGTGTCTTATATAAGAAGTTAAAAAAACCCAAAAAATAAGATGTAAAATGTAAATCTACATTTCTTCCAGATTGCTGTAATAGAGCACTTGACTATTTAGTATGCTATGTCTTCAGCCCTGGTGAAATTAAAGATGACTCCAATTATTTCTAGGGGGAAAGTCAAAAAGTCAAGTTATTTTTTCAAGGCTATTTTTCCTTTGTGGCATTCCGTACTCCTATTTTTGCCAGCTAAGTAGATAGACTCTGTCTAACAATGCCTGTAAGTATGAAAACAGCAGAGCACAAAGCACTCTGTAATGGGTGATTTGGAGAGCAGCTCACTGTGCTGTGTTTGGTGAGAATGTTGCAGCTCCTGGCTGCAAGCAGGTGGCTCCAGCCAGGCCTGATGCACAGGAAAAAGAGGAAACAACTCTTTATTTCAGTCTGAAAGTGTCTGATATCAGAGCACAGCCCTGGTTCTCTCACTCACTGTGTGAAATGCTGTGTCCCAGGACTCGCAGCCCACCAGGGTGGATGATGCCAGCATGAAACCCCACCATAGCAGGATGTCGGGCAAAATCTGATTGGAACGAGGTTTCTGTGAAACTCAAAGGCCAGTCACAACTTTCTCATGAAAATTCTGCTTTTGGTTTGTACCTAACAAAGAAAAGATTTTGTCTTCCCGAGTCTCACCTTAAGTAACACACACACATATCTATATATACTTAAGTATATATAGATAGATGTGTAAGAGGAAGATCTGATTGCAATTATGTAAGTTATGGTTTTAATGGATCCCTGAGGAATTTGGTGGGGTTTTTTTTCTGACTTTAAACAAGTATTTTTCAGGTCAGCTTAAAATAAAATAAATCAGGCATGCCATATGTCTTAAAATATTGGTATGACAGTTAATATCCAGAATTCTTCCTTTTATGACTCTCAGTGGATCCTAGAGGTTTTGTTCATAAGTATTAGTGGGAATGACATATAATATTAAGGATATGTATTATAGAGTTTCTACATATTTTTAGAACTTTTGGGATGTTTGACACCCTTTATCAGTAAGAGGGGAATTTTCATGCATTTGATTTATCATGGGGTTTATGTGGCTGCAGTTTACAAGTTCCATAAAAGAAATACAGGTTTTAATCTGTGTACTTCCTCGTAACCTGGGTGTGAATTTTCCATTATGGTTACATTGCAAACCTCCTTTCATGATGCATAATCATATGCCAAAGTTAGAGTCTCCTTATCAAAAATATCCTGTTATTCCTCTCTTTAATGGAATTTTTTTATCCTTTTCTCAGTAATCTGGCATGAAGAGGGAGCAGATTTATCAGAGCAGCTCCTCCGCTAAATTAAGCTCTTGGACATTTAACACTTTGTGAACTAAAATAATTTGACTTCTTGACAAACTTCTCTCCCCTTGAAGTCATATTTCGCTCACAAAGTCTGACCCTGATGCAAAACTATTTCCTGTGTGCTGTCCCTGTTCAGTGCCGGAATATTTGCCCTGTTCCAGGTTACTCGATTTCATCTCATGAGTCCGGGAAAAGCAACTGATACCACCCCTTTGAATCCAAACTACTAATAAGGCAACACAATTAAGTGTTTCACTCAATTTCAGCTGCAATTATTGATGACTCCATATATTCAGTGAGATCCTCGTGAATGGGGACTCTGAGCTACAAGAAACAGCAATGAAATCGGCAGGGTTGCATGCAGATTTCTGCTCTGTCCATTGTGTTTTGATGTCAGGCTTATTATTTCTCCTGCTATATGTAAAAATAGCCAGAATATTTCCAAGAAAATTACAAACACAGTGGTCATTCTATCCTGAAAACTTTATACCACACAGCAACCTACAACAAATTAATTGTTCAGAAATACAATTTTGAAAAACAGAACTAGATTTGGACATATTCGTCCTTGGCTATTAAGGCATAGACAAGATGAGAGCTAAAGGTTACTGATTTACCTGAAAGGTGGTAGGGAGCAGAGTTAAAAAAGCTTCTCTAAATGTGTTGTGTGGGCACTCGATTTTTGAAATAAAATTTATAGGAGCTCTACAAGATGCTTTCCCCTCGGGAATCTGCAGAGCATTTCGTTAGAAATGAAAGGTTATAGGCAAGCCAGTGTTCGCACCATTGACCTTTCACGAGATGGCTTTCTAAAGCAGTGTTGAATCTCTCTAAAGGATGCAAATGTATTTTCTTCAAAACACAGCAACTCTGAGCCTTACATGAAAGCAGTCTAATTTAGAGAATTACAGGATTTTTGAGTTCAATCCACTGTCTTGAAGAGCTCTGGAAAAAGAAGTTTACCTTTTCTAATTCTGACATGTTTTTTTCATCCCTTGCTTTGCCCTTTACATCAATAGTGTTCCTCTTTCTTACTTTAACTTCTCAGTGTGGGTTAAGGGGACTGAAGCTGAGAAAGCAAGAGAAGTTTTCATCAAACATCTGCTTTTGGTATTGATTGCTGGTTTGAGTTATAGATGATGCTTTAGTGGGTGAAAGATTCCAGCTGGTCCCCCCTGTTCGGGGGCAAAGAGAATTAAGAGTAAAAGGTTTCTGCAGAGTTGCTGTCTGCCCATGTATTGACACCTCAGGATTTGTTAGTGCTTTCAGAGAACACCACCTTGCTTTTTAGGTAAGCACTGAAAATGTTTAATGAGCAACAGCATATTTTCTTCTCATGGGCTGAGAGAAGTTGGGCAGGATTTTATGTTTTTCCATGGATATTAGCACTTAGAGGTACTGGGAGGGAACATGAAAAAAACCAATAAAAGTTCTAATCTTTCCTCTATCTCTTGGCTGACATAGCTCCATTTCAAGAAAACAGAGGTTAAATATTTATTGTGTGATAAAAAGAACAACTTTGTAGCTTTACAGCTCAGAGGAAACAGATATCCAGAAATCGCAGCTGAATGTCTTCATCACAGAATCATGGAATGAATTAGGTTGGAAAAGACCTTTGAGATCATGAAGTCCAACCTGGTTACTGAACAGATGGGCCTCCCCTGAGACCAGAGTTTCAACTTTATTCATAAAAGATAGGAGTTTCCGTGTGAATTTGAGTGTCAACATGATGCTCTACATCGGGCTTTAGAGAATCTTAAACATTAGATCAAACGAAACACAAACTACCAATTAAAACATTTTTGTGCAGTAATCTTAATTAGTTCATTTGGCTTTATGTACTTGTATAGGGTTTTTTAAAGAATCAATTATTTTAAAATCACAGATTTACTCTATGTGTAAGCTCAGTTTGTCTCCAAAATGGATACAGTTATATATTAGACCTTGGCAATGGTGCCTTCTTGATTTTGCAGCAGAAGTACTGACATGACATTTGGAATCACAGCTGCCTTTTTTATGAAGCAAGCCTTTCAAAAGAAGAAAGGACAATAAGCAAATCAATATGTATTTTTATTTTATAACTGAAGAATAGTGAATGTATCACAAAATGTCTATACTCATTTACATTTGCCTTCAACAATGCTTACTATAAAATGATATGCAGTATTAATTAAGATAAAACATTATGAACTCACTGGGCTAAACCAGTCTAATTGCAGAACTCTGATTTAACTGAATGCAGGAAGTCTAATATTTCACTACTTAGCCTTAGATAAATATTTTTGAAAATGCTTGGCCTTTGAAAATTTATTTAAATAATTCAGGTCTGTGTCACACTAAACTTGCCATCTGGCCTTGAGCATGTCACTTATTTCTTTATAAATAAGATTTTTTTTTCTCATCTTGAACTCACATTACTGTTTTTCATTACAACTTTCTTTTAAGAACAGGTGTGGGGAAAAACAGCCACAATGGGTTATTTTCTTTAAAGTATCTCAGGGAATATTTTTAGTTGGAATTTCCTGAATCTCTGATTTACTATTGGTTGTATAATTTTTGAAGGCATTGGGTATCTAAGAATGATAGCAGTTCTTCAAGTGTGATACCTAAATTGCCAGGTGTTTATTCAATGACTAAAAATTGATTTTTCAAGCCTCTGGAAGACTTTGTCCATTTAAAGATAAGATACAAGTAAAGATACAGAGACTGAAATGGGAATGAATGGCAAGTTCTTTCAAAACCTCTAAGCTTTGTGTTTGTTTATGATCTGTATGCTAGGTTCAGTGACTACTGTATTGGCTCAATTTATTTAATTTAGCAAATTACGTAGCTGTTCAACATGATTTAGTTTAATATCGATATGCTCTTTGGATGGTACGTTTCATTCAATCTGTGATGTATTTGATGTAGCAGGTGCAGTGATTTTGATTCAATATATTAAGTATCTGATTAGATAGGTTATGTATCTGATTTGGGATATGGCTTATTTAATAGACTGTGCATTTTTTTTCTGTGTAAGCTGCAGTAAATTCTCAATTTATTTAATCCAGTATGTGATATATTTGCAATAGATGTGGTTGTAGTTAATGTTTTTATGGGAGTCTGTAATTCATCTGCAATATTTCTGAATTTTGTATAAATTGTGTCTCATATATATCCTCCGAGGCTAGAAGGCGACTTTAAATCATAATGCGAAGAACACTGAGCAAGCTCATTTGTGGTGAATATCACTGGATGCAATCACACTTCGTAAATATTGCCATTTGTGAAGCATCTTGAATTCCAAATGGCCTTCACAGTGCCACAGCACTGTACTTCAGATTGCACATTCCAAAATTATTGGCTAGATAAAAACAATCTATTAGAGACACTTGACGGCAATACTGTAACCTTCTTGAAAGACACACTTGCAGCACTTCTTTTATAACCCTAAGAAAATATAGTAGAGACAATAAACACAATAAAATTCAGAAGCTCCAGGTCAAGATCTAGCCTCGTTGCTCGCTGGGCATCCTTAATTCTGCTAACTGAATTGTGGAATTGTGTGACATGTCAGTATATTCATATGGTTTAAAATGTAAGCCCTGAATGAATGTTTGACCTCTTCAGTGTGTAGGAAGCCAAACAAAAGACATTTCAGATTGCACAGCTCTAATATTGACATCTATTTTGCAGATAATAACAACAACAATAATTTTAAATTTAAAATAGTCAAAATAAAGCAAATAATCCGCAAGCCCTGTTTAAGACATTGGACTTGTAAAGAAATATTTATGTTTCCAAGAAAAGTCTTTGTTTCTCAGAGCTGTTGATCTGTCAATGATATATGAAATTCTGGGTCAGATATTCTACAGAGGAGCCAACTATAAAAATCAAGGTTAATTTCATTAAGAATTTAACCCTTAAGTTCTAGAAAAAGGAAGGAAAAAAAAATCTGAAACCCAATGAGACAGTAAGGCAAAAATACCATATTTGGTGCTGAAATTGGATCATCCTGAGGATTCCATCCTGTATAATAGTCAGGGCAGTTTCTGGAATTCTTTTCTTAATTACATGATTGTGTTTAAACAGCCAAACAGATTGAGGCAATTGTAATATTTCCATAAAGAAGAAATTTATATATTCTCATTGTTTTAATAATATTTAATCAGATGTGAAGGTGGAAAATTATATAAATGGTTACATTTTTGAATTAAATTTTAAAAAATCCTAAGGGAAATGGATAAAGTCATTGCAGTGACCCAAAACCACAATTCCATATTTCCTTTTACACTTGTAAAGAATATTTTCTATTTTACCATCTCTTATTGTGTAGAAGGAAAAAAAACCCAAAAGCACCTTCAATCTTGCATTTTTTTTTGTCTATTAGGAGGAATTATTTAATCAGTTACAGATTTGATCTTCTTTCTCCCCTGAAAAAGTCCAGTCTTCTCTGTCACTTACTGTGAATTGCACTACATGTCTACTTGGTGTAACATATGAAAGTAGGAAATGCGATTCTACCATTTAAAATGTAATGATCCCTACCTACTCCTCCAGCCCACTGATAGGATACTGAAGTGGTTTTAGTGTGTCAAGTACATAAATTTATCTCCATCTCCATTTCATGCCAAGATAGAAAAACAGATAGCTAGCAGATAATTAACTCTACTTCACGACTAATAGATGCATTCTAAACTGAACAGTGACAGATGAGCACGACTTTCTATTTTACTTTGCTATTTTACAACAGTGGTAAACTGCTTAAATGTTTGCAATGAAAAAAACATGTAAAATAATTGAGATATTGGATGGCTTGTAGTGAAGAGATTTAATACTTATTAGAGTTTTAAAACAAAAAGGTTGATGTGGAGGAAGACAGGAGGGAAAACAAAATATAATTCCAGGAAATTAATGGTGAAAATAGTCCAGGAACTCCCCTCCTTTCATCCAGACTAACTGGACTGTTGCAAGAAAATGTTTCATTGTACCTTTGGCACAAAAACTGATAGAATTTCACTTTACTAAAACTACAGTTTAAGAGTGTCTTGGCCCATATTTGTGTGTGTACACCCACCACCCCCAGAATGGGGTGGGACAGTCAGACAGAAGTTTTGATCCATTACCTCTCTCAGTCTTGCCTGTGCTGCCCCACACGGTACAAATGCTGCTCTAACGCTGTCCCAGTTCATGGGGTACTTTTCCCACAAATGCCTTTCACAGCTGAAAAAGGGTAGCAGAGGACTCTCTCTAATAATGAAAAGTTTAAATTATCCCACTCTCCTCCAGGTATGTCCGCAGAGTGGAATGTGAAAGACGCGGGAGCTGTACCTTCAGCCATGAGTACCTTTGGTAATCCCAATTTTGTGAATCGGCCCCAAGGGAGCCATGACTGCTGATGCAATTTAACTCAGCGTTAAGGCTAATCTAAAGATAGGTGTGCTGTAAAACTTTCCTGCATAGCTCTGTCAGAGGTCTGATGAGTTATCTCTGGCCAACACGGAGCTGCTGGCAGAAGTTAAATTTAGACATCGTTAAAGGAGACAACTGAAGAACCCAGACTGACTTTCTCTGGTAAGACTCCACATGCCCCAGGAGAACTAGAATAACTATTTATAAAATAATAATTCTGCTGATAGATGTTAGGTCTAAAGCAAGGGTGGCAGTTCTCTTGTCTAGTGATTGACATCCAAAAATTGCTGTCAAATTCTGAGATACCTGCTCAAGATTCTCTTTGAGTCAACGGGGAGAAATAGGCACCATCAGGTAATAATTCTAGATATTTGGGATGATTAAGTAACTGTAAACCTTTAGCCTTACATGGGAAGAAATTCATTTTGGTAACATTTTGCTAACAATGCATTTGAGAATCGAAGTATTGATAATTAATTACATGTGTATGTAAGGCCTAATTTCAATTAGTTCAAAGCACAACTGACATTTTTATTGTCATACATCGTCCAAAACAATTCCAATCATCCTCAATTTTGTACTTTGAGGAATTTATCATGAAGATTGAAACAAGTCTTGTTTTGCATTTCAGTGGTGTAACTGCTATCATGGGTACTATGCTATAAATTCCTTCAAGTTCTAAGAAGCATCTCAGCAAATACCTCACAGCAAGTCAGTTTATTATAGTATGAATTTGCACAAGATTCTGGAATATTTTTTTTGTTGTTGTTGTTTCTGTGTTTTTGCAAATAATTACTTTGTGTTTAATTCTTATTTTCACTGTAAAAGCACTCTGCCTCCACTGTTTATTCCTGGAAACTTGAGTAAGATCAGTCCTGTTGGCTGTTGGACACTGAATGCAAACTGATAACTTCTTGTTACTGCTCATATCATAATCAGGTACTGCTTTCTTACCTGATTCAAAATTAATATCATGTAAAGTTAATGATAAAATCAGATTTAATATAATATTTATATAAAGATATCAACTGCAATTTGGATTTATTTTCTTTTAAATATCCCTTCAGTGATTATTCATAAGAGATAATTTGAGAGCTGCAAGTTCGGGTAAGTTCATTAACAGAAATATCTTAAATTGATTTTAAAGGCATTTGCACAATTAAAATGTACTTGAGGTTGTTTTTGCATCTAACAGACTTGAGATTTCTTATTATGTAACTTGAAGCCTATTTGAGCTTCCCAGGAGCTGCTCTGTTGGTTCACTTATAGTTTTCAACAGCTGCCCTGAAAGTTCACACAAAACCCCATATAACAAGAAATCCAACACTGCCTCTTGAAGACTTAGAAAAGTCTAAAGTGGATTCTACAGACCTATTCAAATAAATGGTAAATTAGTAACTTTCAAAGTATTAGCAGAGTGGACTTAAAATTATAATCAGCTTAATTCAGAATTCTGTCAGCTAGTTTAATTTTGAGAGCCTGGTAAACTGAGCAAGCGTATTTCGTTAGTATTTTTTCAAATTTATGTGATGCTATATTTCAACAATGGTGCAGATACAGATTTTAGTTATTACCTGCCACCAGTAATGACAGTGTTTAATGTTTATCCTCTCCAGGCTGTGATGCCTTCTGACTTTGTAGAGCCATGGGTATAATGTCATTGAAAATCCAAGTACTTACACAGATGACTGCAATTAATGTTAAAGGGAACTGGAGATTTATACGTGCCACTGCCATTATCACTAATGGAAATTTCACATGTAAATTGCCATGCATGGAAATAATATGCTTCTTAGTAGGCTTTATCTAAAAGTCATCTGTGCAAGCAGTCAATTTAAATCATTAATTCAGTCCTCTTACACCATGGAAAATATTTCTTTTCAAAAAATCAGGTTACTGATTTTTATGTTAAGAATTGTCTTCATGCTATTTAAATTATTGAAAATTAAAGGCTAGTGTATGCCTGACTGTGACATCAACTTTCATTGATTTCTTGAGATCACAGTCAAACACAGCCTTAAACACAACACCGCAAATTCACGTCTGCCGCAGCTCCCTCGGTGTAGCTGCTCCCAGCAAACTGATTTCCTGGGAATGATGAGCATCAAGAATGGCTGAGCTTCAGTAGATAATTGTTAACCCATTAGCACCAAAAGGAGTCTTTGAAGTGGTGCATGCATAGGGCATCACTGAAAGCTACTCAGGAGGAAAAAGCCAACCCCACTGATTTGAGGGTATGAGGCAGTAGATCTTACCCAGAGATGTTATTCTTTCCTCTGGAAATAATGTAGGGAATGAAAGGCAAAGAAGTCAAAATATAATAAGCAACACTCTCTGCTGCCTGGGAAAAATGCAGATGTCCTTGCAACTGTGAAGAGCACACAATCCCATGACAAGAGGGGTAAAAGCTGGATCAACCCCAGCTCTCATCATATAGAAATGCAGGTCCCCTGATTTAGGCTAGTCTTTTCCACAGTTGCTTAGACAAGATAAAAAAGAGATGTTACTGCAGAGTTCAAAAAGTCATCTGAGATACAGATGATGGGGCTCAGCATGGCAAGGTAAAAGGAGAGTGCAATAGTTGTAGAGACCTAGTTCAAGACCGTGAAACTGCAGTTTCAGAGACAACTGAATGGATCAAAAAGCAAATTAACCACTTGCATTGGTAAACTCACAGCTGAACTGAAAATGATTATCAAATATAGTATAGATAGACACAGCAATCAGGAAGAAAGAGCTAGGACAATGAGCATGGGAGCCAGGTGTCTGACAGGTCTGAAAAGGAAGGTTTCAATATCAATGGAGAGTCCTGGTTTGCAGTCCTTCTCCAGAACCTTCCCAATATTTTGTGCAATGCTGGCAGTTAATCTTTTCCACATTTGTGCATTACTTATCCAATTCTGTCATTTCCCCATTTCTTTCTCTGGAGTTCCTCTTGTTTGTGGTTTCTTCTTGCACTTTCACTACAGTACAGCTTTTGAAAGCGTGAATTAGCTTCTTTCAGGTGCACTCAAACAGACTTAGAATTCTGCATATGAAAACTGTACAATCATATGTAGTTGCTTTTCTTGTTTTCCTTCATTTCTAAGTGTCAGAGATGAGCATTTTAAAATTCTTTCTCTGATCAGGATTCTTATGTGATATTTGACTGCTTAAGTGCCTCATTTCTCTTATGTTATTGCAAGGGTGAGGTCTGTGATTTGCAATTTTTTTATTGTTGTTTTATTGGGAATTTCATGGTCTGCAGTTTTCTTTGATTGCATTATATAGGGCCATATATCACTTTAAAATGTAAACTATTATAAGAGTCTAAATGTTCATTTAATTTCCCAGGCTAAAATGAAGCAATATTAGACTACTAAGAACCATGTATTAAAGGACACACTTTCAGTGTTTCAGTGTATCGTGTAAACAAAACACTGTATTTTCATGCCCTGAAGTGCTCTAGGTAAAATTTAATAGAGAGAGTAGGCTGTGCATAATTAATTAAATTCATTTATGAAGACATTATCTTTTATCTACAGTGTATGTAAGTAGCTCAAACCAGACCTTTTAAATTTAAATAATTCTATAATGAAGTTTCACACATTCCCATACCCTTTTCCTTTCTGCTTTTCAGGAGTTTCTGCCTTTGGTTGTTCAGAAACTGCTTAAAATTCTGGAACTGCTGTACTAGGATTAGGTGATATAGTTAATTGTTCTGTGTACTTGCTCCAGGTCAACATGCTGAGAGCAGTAGTAAAGTAAAATGTTCTGGTCAAGTTATTCTGTTTCTTTAATGTTGTAAAAATCATGTTTGTTTGATTTACACAAAGCAAAATTATCTGGTTTAACTTTACATTCCTTAATTAAAAAATCAATTGCATTTCCGTATTATATTTTACATAATTCTTATATTGGCATAGAATCTTTAATCTAACTCACTCGTACAGTAGATAAGGCTGAGTTCTTAGAAAAATTATTTTAGAATAAAAAATGCCATTTCTTTTCCTAATCAGTTTTCTATTTAGCAAAACATATGTAGAAATTCCAGCTTTTTACACAGACTTATTTTAGCCTAGTGAAAAAATTTAATTAGGCAAATGGTATCTTCATATATAGTTATCATCAACTGATATTTTCAACTTTTTAATTTATTCCAAGTGTTTCATATGCAATCTTTCTGCATGCTGTGTGATGAAGCTCTGTAATTTTTGGAGACAATGATACTACACTAAATTACTGCTTAAGAGTTATGGAGATACATAGTTCATAAATCTAACCTTTCTTTTATTCTCTTGTGTCAAAGGTGCAGTGAAAGAACATAAACCTCATAAGGTGATAATGATGAAAGCAAGAAATAAAAAAAAAACATAAAATGCCATGACTTGCATTCCTAAATCTTTCCTATTGTCAAAAGTCGGAGAGATTAGATAGAAAAATAATGTCATTTGCCTAATTTCCTTCTCAGGAGAAAGATCTATATTGTATGCTTTGAGTTTGTTTTACACTGTTTTGAATCTTTCTTCATGCCCATTTTAACAGAGGTTATGTTGAAAACAAAATGTTTGTGTTTTCTTGGTTTTTTTTCCCCAGGACAGAAAAAAAGTTTTTCATGTATGCTGTGTATTTCCATAGTAACATTCAATTATTTTCACAGTAAACCTTCTCTTTCAAGCTTAGAAGGGAACAGATGACTAAACACAACAAAAACCTTTCAGTAAGAGAAGCCATTTGGAATTTTGAGGACCCAAAGTGTTTCCTGCCCAATGGACTTAGCGTTTATTGAGGACAGTCATAAATAACTTTAAAATATTCCAGTGTGATAGGATGGAGCTGCAGATTAGGTCATCATGGAATTATAGTTCCCTTGCTTAATGATTTTACAAAATTGCCTGGCAATCCAACAAAGAGAAGGAGCACAACGTGGTGAATGCGGGCTAATTAAACCAATAATTGCTTCTTCTTGTGCTCCCAGATAATGTGCCCCTGATAATTTTAAATGAAGTTTTGAAGCTGACTTCTTGAATGAAATGCTGTGCTAGTTAAAGCTCTGCTAACTCTCGGTGTGCACAGAAATTGGCCTACTTCTCAAGGTCCCCGGCACCGCTCAGACAAATATCGCCACGGCACACGGAGTGTACGGGAATAGCTTTCCTCTACGTCTGGTAATGGGGCCCTGAATTCTGTGTTTTCCCTCTTTGCCATATTATGACTAGATCATCTGATTTCCCTGAGTGATTCCGAAATTAGAGGCTGCAAATTAAGTCTTTGATGTTTTTTAAGACTTAGGAAAAGATGCAAACTTCTGTGTATCTCAGGAATGCTGGCGTAAATCTAGAGTAACTCCTTCGAGACTTAGGAGGACTTTTTTTAGTTATATCTGTGTCAAATGCAAGTACATGACTGTTGACTGGCAGCTATGTTTAGAACTTGGGAAATATTTCACAAAGTCCCCCAGACTTTCAAGGTGATCTTCAAAGAGTTATAAGGAATAATTTTGAACATTTTAATGCTAAACTTAGAGGAAGGTTCTTTACCAGTTAATCGGGTAAAAGGGCTTCTGCAGATGAATAATAAGTATGAGTTCTGCTATGATATAGATGTCCATCTTGCTATCTCACCTCCACGTTTCAATACATGTTGTTAAACAATATGTATTTTAGGTCACTTACAGTCTCACAGAACATCTGTTCTAGCATGAGTTACAATTTTATAACACCACAGAAGTGAAGGATCTGCTTCTTTATCTCCATACTATTTGAGATGATACAATCTTGGGTAAATATGTTTCTTGTCTCCATTGGAGCTTAGGTTTTTTTACTAAAATATTAAACTAATGTGTTTTGACTTCTTTTTTGTTCTAAACTATTCTTTTGTTATCTGAGTAGAACAACATAAAAACACAGGTAGGTTTTCAAAACAGTTGCTGAAAGTATTATCATCTGGACCTTCAAAGTTAGGCAAGGTATCTATTTCTGTGAATTGATCATGTTTCAGTATAAGAGGACTGTGTGATGTATTCGATTAATCTGAGAAGCGCAATGCGTGTTTTTGATGTATGATTTAATTTTAAGCATTACCCAAAATTACTACTTTAGGGAACTAAACCAACAAAATAAAAACATGTTTGTAATTATTTTCTAGTATTGAGGATCTATTTAACCCCAGCTTCTGGAATCACAAATAGAGAGCATTATCAGTCATTGCTGGTACCTACCATATCACAGAATGCACACATGATATGTGCTCTGCAATCTGCTGTAATAGCCTAAAAAAAAAATATATGTCAGGGTCTGTTAGATCTCCTGAGCTGAAATTCCCATTGGTATTCACAAAATAGCAGAAGTCAAATCTGGCAGCAGATCTTGCCAATAGTCACTTTCCCATTAATTCTTACAGTAAATGTTCATGACTGAAATCTATAACTACACAGTTCACAAGCTCACTCCCAGAATTTTTAGCCTTGTAAATTGATAAGCATACACTCAGGAATTGTGAAACTGCATCTTTTTGTTGGCTTTTAATGAGAGATAGGTTCAATATATCTTAGTTGGCAGCAACTGGGCAATGAAAAGCAATATTGGTAGTGAGGGTTTTATTTCTGTTTGCTCTGTGTCTTGTTAAGCTTTACTGATATAAAACCATCTGTTTAAAAAGCTGTAAAAAACAGACTGCCAACACATAAAAGCTAAACACAACAAAATAGTCTTAATATCTACTGGCTGATGACTCAGTGCAGTGTTAAAATTGCTGAAGATGGAGGCATGCATGGAGAGGAAGAGTATTAGTTTTATGTAGGGACAAACCTTAATTTCCAGATAAAGGACTTCACTATTTATGTTTGATAGCATTCACTTTTTTTTCCCCAGTGAATATTTATTTACGTTCAGATATTATACTCTTACATGAAATTGTCTTCAAATAGTTTAAATATTGCATGAAAATATAGATTTTATCTTTGTTGGATTGTACATGATCAAATGTAATGGAAGCCAGAAACAATTTAAACTGATAATACAAGCACTGTAAGGAGATACATGTAAGTGCAATAACGTCAACCATACTGGGACAACGAAAATCTCAGGGTTATACAGGGTGAACCATCAAATATCTGACTCTTACCACTACCTCAGAAACAAGCTGAAAAAATTTTCTGTCAGCAATTTGTCAATAAAAAGATTTTTCAATGCCTCTATGCCCATTAAATTTTGAAGTAATACTGACAAAATTAATGAGGTACTCTGAAGTTATATGCATAACTTTTTGTGAGTCCTTTATTTAAAACGCACTGTAAATTGAAAAATTATTGGTACAGGCTATTAAATTTTTTTCACATGACATAGATCTGTTTCAAAAAAACATAACTAGACAAGGAAGTGTGGTATAACTGTAAGATCTTAAATTCATTTTAATAATGCAACAGTTACATAAAGCTAATATATAAAAATTAAAATTTATCCTGTTCATATACTAAATATAATAAAGAAATTATTTCCAAATGAAAAGATGGTTTACTGATCTACTGAATTTTTCACAGTGATTGCTAAGTCATAAAATAATGTATACGCAATAAAGATTCCGGAATTCACAAAGTACAAATTTAGATTTAGCCCTCTTCACTGTGAGCTCACCAACATGTAATAAATAACTTTTTTGAGATTAGGGCAAAATGTACATTTGGATTATTCCTAAATAGTATGTTTTGGGATTTTTTTTTTCATAAAATATTATCTGTTAGGACATATGGTGTCTATAATTAAAATACTAAGAATACTTGTGTACCAAAATGTGTGAGAAAATACAGACCCTTTTTATCAATAAAACAAATAATTGATCAGTAATGATGGACTGTTAAACAAGTCTTTAGGTGATCTCCCCAAACAATTTCATTGCTTTTAGTTAAAAGAGGACAACATACCAATTAAGAGAAGAAACAAGAAAAACAGTAAAATAAAAGAAGGGAAATCATAGTACAAATCACTGTCAGAAAACAAAGAAAAATAATTTTCAAACTACAGCTTATGAGATGGGAAATTTTAATTTTGATAGATACTCATGATTAGAAGTTTAAAATTAAGCAAAGATATCCAATAAAGGACGTATTTTCAATGCAAGAAGAATTTAACAGCAAAAATAATATATAAATGGTGGTAGCAAATAAAAATATATCTGAGCACAGCTTTGAGATGCAATTATTAAGGTAGTGTAACTGCTGGTGACAATACGTCATGAACAGCAGAGATTTTCAGATAAAAAGAGTTACATGAATGATTCAGTCTGTAAAATATATTTTGTACTAAAAAGATCAATCTATTTCAATTTTTTCTGAGAGAAAATGAAGTGACTTGACAGCCTATAACTACCTTTCTCAGACTTCTGAGTGTAGCTTTCTTATTATTTAAATAGAAAAGACAGAATGAGACCTGGAGTCAGACTAAAATACACTGACAAAAGTTGAGGTAATTAAGCATTAAACATTTGGAGGTTTATTTACAGGTAACAGGATTTAGAGATTTGTATGATTCTTTATGAGTATGGACCTTAATCTTGTGTTTAATTTTAACTTGGAACTGTATTGATTTTAAATATGTATGTTTAAAATATTTTACATAATACTTAATACCATTAAAATAAGGCTTAGTGATAGTTTTATTTATTCCATTTACTTAATATCTCTTTTTTTAAAAATACACTTAAAATCAATGAATATACACATACTTGCTTTCCAGCCAGACTTTAATATTTACTTGTATTCATTTTTAATGGCTAAGTAGCAGATGGTAAGACTTAAAGCACCGTTTCCCTGGGGGTTTAAAATAGGCAAAGATATGAGAAGAAATCAAAGGGGAAAGAGCAAAACAGATGTTGCAAAGCTGCTGCTGATGGTGAGACATGGGAGGAAAAGCAGGTGCCTTCCAACTTCACCAATCAGCTCTGCAGAGGTGTTGACCACTTGTGAGACATCAGAAGATGGCGTTTGTTTCTCTGAACATGGATGAAATATTTCTCTAGGCTTTGAATGTAAATTGAAAGGAAACAGGCTCACTGGCCCCTTTCATTCCATCTTGAAACTACATTAAAAAGACTCTCACCTATAGTTCCAAATATATTTTATATCTATAAACAAACCTTGCTTGCTGGCTTCTTTGGAAATTGTTTTTCTCAAAACCGCCAGCAATACTTCGGACTTCTAAGAGTATTTTTAACCAGACCACGACTGAGAGATAGCACATAACAGCAGGTATGACAGTTTGAGCATACTACATGAGGATATTTGATAGACAGACAGCACAGCTAAATATGTTGACTCCTATGAATTCATACCCGGAATAAGAACGTATGGTTAGGATTGGGCACTTGTTTGTTTACATCACTGACATGTAATGTTTAGTGATGTTTAAGCCAAATCTTGAATTTATTTGAAAAATTAAGTACACTAAGTTAAACAAACATCAATGGACTTTCCATTGTGGGCAGAGTCTCATGGTTTTGCAGCTCCAGGAAGGCAAATTTCCTCTTCAATCTGACAGGAAGGTGACATCACGCTGTCATATAAGATAGTGCTCAATTTTCCATATTTCAACTGATGAAAAAGCACCGATCACTTAGGCTTTGTAGTACTCAATGGTAAATTCCAGAAGTTCCTGCTGTGGTTCCTGTCTTTTCTAAGAGTTGCTTCTCAAACTAGTGCTCCACGTATATAGGTAGATAGTTGAAAGTTTTACAAAGTCTTCCTTGTGAGTATTGTGCTTGCAGGGACGGTGATTAGTTTTGCAGTGGTCATCATAATTTCAGTGAGAGTATTTCCCCTAAAGTCTTAAACTATGTTTTGTACCCCAAGCATTTAATTTTCATCTTTTCATTGCTTGTAATAAAATAGGCTTTCTGTGTGGTCTGTTGCAGTTCGTGTGATTTGAAGGTGAATAGATTTTAAAATAACAAAAACCACAGTAAATGCTTTTCAGGCAAGTGCTTTGCACAGTGTATTGGTAGAAAGTTAGAAATATCAGCAGGTTAAGGTGAATGTATTCACCATTGCTTATAACCCGTTCATTTTTTTATCCATTATGTATTCTGAATAAATTCTGATCAACCTACACTTTTCTTGCAACATCCATTCATAAGCATTTTTCCTAAGTGCTGAAGAGCTGCAATCTGCTCTGTGCAGCTCATAGATCTACTTAATAATATCTTTTTGCTAGGAGAGTTTTAGGTCAGAGCTGAACAAGGCCCATTGAGTTATATCCTTTCCGGACCCTTTAAATGGCAAATTTAGGACACATTCTAAGCCTTGTCATTCACTCATACACTGTGCATACAGAACAAAACTATAATAAATTTTTTATAACTTCTCTGAACTGCCATTGAACATAAATTCTGGCTTCTGGCCTTTCCTGCTCCACGTATCTGCAGTTAAAGCAACTACTGCAGCAGTCTTTGCGTTTTTCAAATCCATCAGCTCCAAGGATCTGATGTCACTCCACTTTGCAGTCAACAAAGAGACCATAAAGTTAAACAATAAGGTGCTTTGAGGAGCATTATTAGACGCTATAATTAGTAATTTACAATTGTTACAGAACAAAAGACACATCAGAAAGACTCTTAGGCACCTCTGGTTTTACTGAGGAGGAGAAATAATCTTTGCAATTTACCTACTGGATGATTGTGCAGACCTCCTTTGCCCTACATGACTTCAGTCTAGAAATGTTCTGGTGGTGGTTATAAAGACAATGTGAAATCCACCGATTCAGTTTTTCTTTAAAGGTTTTAAACTTTGAGATAACATCAAAAGTATTGCCCACTACAATGTGTCTTAATATAAAGGAAAATCAACCGCAAAAAAAAAAAAAAAAAGCCAAAACAAAACCACAAAACCCAGCAAAACACAGAAAACCAACCAAACAAAAACCAATTCAAAGATATACAAATGTTCATCATATCCTGTGACAATAGATTGCCATAGTTCTGTTGAACAGGGGCTAGAAGCTAATGACAGCAATAGAGCTTCCTCCAAAATTAGTGTGTTGGTAGATATATTGTCATGGGAGTGGTGATAGCAAAATAAGACAAATGTTCTCCAAAGCACAGCAAATGGAAACAATCATACCCTTCTGATGTTCTTTTTTATAGATATGTATAGTTTCTATGAAGATGGGGCATGGAATATTAACATAGGTTCAGAAAAATCGAAAATGGAATTGCAGTATTTGTCCTTTAATAGTGTAAGAAAAACAGCAACACAGTGGTTGCCATTAGTCTACCAATAGACCTTCTACTTGATTTTTCTCTTTTTATTTCATTTTTCATCTTCTAAACTGAGAATTTTATGTAGCATGGGTTTGCTTAAGTCTGACATCTATTACCCTGGCGGTGTCTCTTTCATTTTATTGATGGTTGGACTCTCGCAGTAGCAAACAATTTCCTATCAGTTTTAAGTTTCTTTGAGCCCATAAACCATTACACAAATATTTTCTTTTCTGATGATTTCTGGAAAGCAGTTTTCAATTCTTATCCACTTGATTACAGTGATAGTGAGCACAATAACTCTGCTTTTGACACAGAAGACGTCTGACACCATGTACATTTTTTCCCTTCACAGGAAACGTTCAAAATCTCTCATGCCTCTTCATTCAATACTGTTTGTCTTTTTTATGTGTTTCTTTGTTGTAAACATCAAATTTTTACTTGTTAATGATGCAATGGTTGCAGTCCAAACACAGGATCAGAGCACAAGTTCTCATTTCCAACCCCTGTTTCTGTATTCGACAAATTATATAAATCGAGCATTGTAATTTCTGTCAGGAGTCTTAATAAGTTTGTGTATTTTAGAAATGAAAACAGTTATTGATTTTTAGAACATGAAAGCTTTTTCATTCTATATTCATGAGTCCAAAAATAAATATAATTTTTCTGTGAACTTTTACTACTATAGAATACAAAAAAAACCCCCAAACCAAAAAAGCCTCAAAAAACCCAAACAACCAAAACAGCAAAACCCAAAAAACCCCAAACAAGCACAGACACAGCAACAAAAAACAAAAGCAAAGCAAAACCAAACAAACACAAAACCAAAACAAACCAAACCAAACAAAAAACAAATAAACAAAAAAAACCCCAACCAGAGAGCCCCCCAAAAACCAAAGCCTTTTATTTCTGAAAGAAACTGGTCTTCTGGAATTCTGATAGCTAAATTTTTTTTGTCATTTCTACAGATTAAAATCTTGTGCCAAAACCCTTATGTTCTCTGCAGAGAGACAAGCATATACTTAGCTTTGTATTTATTATACAATAAAAAAAGCTGAGCAGAAAATAGGTCCAGGATAGTTCTTTTATTATGTGCAGTTTTTACAACTTGTGTAACTGCTGCTTATGTAGAGTGTTATTTTTAAAAACTTTTGGTGTCACGTTTAGGAAAAAATGTTGTTGAAAGTGACAAGATGTGATTACATCTTCCCTTACCCAAACTCCTCCAAGAAAAAACTTCTGAATATTTATGCTTTTCCTCTTTTTTTTTTTTTTTTTNTTTTTTTTGGCTTTTTTGGGGTTTTGGTTGGTTGGTTGGTTTTGGTTTTGTGTTCTTCTGGTATCAGTATGAAAACTAATGTGTTATCATTAGATTTTTTGTGTACAAAGTGCTGATCCTGTTTTGAGTGTATGGACATCAAAAGATGGGTGACTCAACATCGAGTAATGACACAAATTCATGCTCAGTGAAGTTTTACAAGTGTATTTTTTGAAAGTTTTCAAATTATTTTTTGCCTTTCTGATCCATTTTTCACCCCTAATTCTAATTTATTTTCATTATTACTGAGCAGTATATGCATCCTTTATAATTCGTCTCTTTCTTGTTTGCAAAAGCTGAGGCCATAAATCTGACATTTGCTCATAGTTGCTGTGTCAACTCTGTTAAACTGATTTCATAAATAGATTTAATTAGTTAAAGGTAGTGCAAAAAGGGAAAATTTGTGTTGATTTATAGTTAGCAGGAAAAGAATATAATCCACATAGAAAATAAGAAAAAGAATCCAGATTAAAGAGACTTGTGAGGGATAGCAATTTGGTGATGTCTTGTACTCTATCTTTGTATGTGAGCACAGAGAAAATGAGAGAATAATAATTATTTTCCTTCATGGTCTTGTTGAAGACTTCAGCACTATTTGTCTCTGGCTCTATTATGAAGCTAAATACGTATTTCTAAAACAAAAGGGAAGGTGAGAAAACCATGTAAAATGAATCCTAGAAGAGATTCACTTGTCATGCATTCTTTCCTAGGTAGCTTCATGACAGTTAAGTAAAGCTCAAGCAACCTGAATTTAGGATTCTGAGAATAGAATTAGGAGGCAAAATTGAGGCTTTAATGGGGACCACAATTAATATTCATATTGTCTGAATAGGTTTTGTTTGGACAGGATTGTTCAATCCAGCAGCATGTTTTACCCAAGGATTTTGGCCCTCACTCACCAGTGAGGACAAGCATAGAAGTATACTTGGCTTCTCCCTCTTCTTAACTTCGCAGTTTAGACATGAACTTTTGTTGACTTTAGTCTACTTTTCTCTCCTTTTGTGGTCAAAAATAGAGATGCTTTCACTGTGAGGTCAAGAGCATTTCTCTAGAGGCCCCCAACATCACACTCCCTTCTTATTTCCAGCTTGATCCCTTCGCAGAGGAGGGTTCCCCCTCAAAAATAACTTTTCTTTCCTATAAATTGTTCTTTTGAAATTGCTCAGTTTTAACACAGTAATAAAAATTGTATTTTCGTGGTTTTTAAGATGGTGAGTACTGACAATTTCTCACGTATTGCATGTAGCACTTCTTATTAAAACTTTATTGCAGAAACCTCTCTTACAATAGTTTTCATACCTTACACTGAGCTACATAACTATTTCTCATCTATAAAACTGATACAGTTTTGCATCTATCTAATATATTACTAAATTACTATTTTGTGGTGATTTTGTTCTCCATTTTACATTGATGCTCTCCTGCACTCAGCAATTCTTTTAAAGTTTATTTATCTTTCAGTCATTTGAAGTGAGACACTGCGGCATGATTTTGATGCAGTGGTTCTGATCAGGACCTGTGGTAGCCTGTGTGTGCATTTTTCAGTTTCTTCTACGAGTATTCAAGTCTACTCTATCAAGGTTTAGTGACCCACTGACCTCTGAAATTGCTAATACCTAAAACAAAACCAAAGCAAAACCTCATGGCAGGAGTCAGAACAGCCCAATGACAGGCAGTGAAACACTGCCTGCACTTCGAGAAGTCACCAACTGCTTTAGTTCTGTCATTCCTTTTCTATTACTTTCAACATAGCTACAAAAGTTGGAATGGTTTCTTTAAGATTTACTTTAGGGAGTAAGTCCATAACTGTAAAAAAATTTCTATGTTTGGTAGGCATTTACACTTTACAAGCTTTATTATTATGCATTTTTTATTGCTCCTTGTACTCTGCAAAAGTACTAAAGTTCTATGCTATTTATTTTGATTTGGTGTTCATTTCTGCATAGTTAAATCAGTAGCATTGTGCAAACATAATACAGAGTCCTCCATAAATTTTTAAAATCTGTTGATGTCCTAAAGATTTATTTTTAATCCCACCTAGTTAGGAAACATAGTAATAAATGTAAACTGAATTTATTGGCAAATAGACTATTTTCATATAAGGTGGAGAAACAGAAATCTGATTATTTGCATAATTATAGAACTAATTTTTATGCAATAGCTTCCTTCTGGTTTATTAAAGAAATCAGTTTATCATTATTCACTTAACCAGTCATCATTCAGCCCCAGTTATCAAAAAAACCTCAGTGCACTATTTTTTGGTCCTACATTGAATGTCATATTATTGTAAATTGCAAAGGAAAATTTCATATATGCCACCAAGTATGGAGACTTTGCTCCCCTTTTTAAAAAAATAAAAAATCCTAAGTTTTACAGGCAAGAATTGAGTTTATGGGATTTATAGTTTCTACAGAAAAAAATAGATACTTACTGATTTATATTATTCACGGTTGTTGCCCATACAAAGGTTAAATAAATACCTCTGCCCTTTTATTTAGTCTATGAAAGTCCAAACTAAGACTTAATCTATCTATGAATAGATAACTGCAATTCCAGCCACAAATTCTGGGGAAAAAATATTACACTGGACTGTTAGCTTCTCTTTTTTCCCCTTCCTGAGTTCCTTGCATTCCATAGTTACATTAGGGGATGTAAGAAATCCCCTTTTCTGGGGTATTTCAGTGTTTCCTTTTCTTCTGAATTGGAATATAAGTAAAAAACTTTATAGGAAGGAAAATAAACAATTTGTAAAAAAAGAGAAAGAAGAAAAGGTTCAACATCTCACAGTTCAGTAGTCTGCTGGCACATCTTTTGAAGAAAGCTGGGAATTGACTTCATGGTAATGTGTAGATATGATATTAGAAAGCCAAAGGGGTCTAAGGTTCTAAAGATGTTCTTTATTATGCCAGAGACAAACACAACAAAAGCTGTGGCAGTAAGACAATAAAAAAAAATTTTAAAAAACAAAAGAAGAGCAATCTGTCACCTCATAGGACTCCCTTTACTCCTTATAAGGAGAAAAATGATCTGCTGATCAGAAATGTTATTTGGGGGTTAAGTGGAAAAACTGCCTGAAAACAGGGGAGTAGGTTTATGTGGGACCTAAGGGTTCCTAGCACAGAGATGGAAAATTAAATTTTTTTGAATGTGAAATTCATAAAAAGAGACAGGAATATTACCTCAGTTCTCATTTTTATTCACAAGTGCATGTAATTCTGCAAAAACATGTTTGAATAAAATATGAGCTGTTTATGCCAGTACACGGGCAAGAATTTAAAGGATGTCAGATCCATCATCCTTTCAGACTTTAAAATAGACATATAATGACTAATTGGAAGAAGTCTGAAGGAGAACAAAACCAATCGGAGCTCCAGGTAAAATGACCTACAGAAATGAACTAGTTCAGAGTTATTTGACATAAAGAAAACGGTGGAAAGAGGGATAGGAGAGGAGTATGGAGTCCTCTTAGAAGTAGATGATATCAGCTAGAAAAGGACAGTTATGTTCAGAGTAATGTTCAGAGCGGGGGAGTAGTAAAATCGTGATATCAACCATGAATCAGGGAAGAACTTTCAGATGGAAAGTTAGACATTTAAAAAAACCCAAACAAACCCCACAACATAATTTAAAAAAGAAAACCAAAAACACCCCAACTCTCCAATTGCATTGAAACTTAGAGTTCTGTGGAGCTGTGATTTTAAGGCAGCCATTATTATGAATGACACAGACACAGGAGATTCTCCCTTTGGACAGAAGATGCAAGGTATGCTGGAGTCCTCTGCAGTTCTGACGTAAGAAAAAAGTAGAAAAAAGCATGGGCTATTCACACTTACCAATGAAAGAGTTGTGTGTCTGTGAGTCTTTTCCAACCTAATTGATCTCTACATGTCATGGTTTGACACTGGACAAGCTCCAGGTATGCAGAAAAGACACTCACTCACCTTCCCCTGCTACAGCTGGACAGAGAGAAAAATTTTACAGAGTTCATGACCTAAGCACCAGGAGAAAACAGTCCAAGGGAAAAAAGGCTCAACTTAGAGGTACAAAGTGAATTTATTACTAACAAAGCCAGAGAAGGATAATGAGAAGTAAAATAAGTCCTTAAAACCAGCTTTTCTTCCCCCAATGCCTTCCTCCTTCCCACCAACAGTGCAAGGGTGGGGGTCTTGGTCAGTTCATTACCTGCGGTTTTCTTCTACTGCACAGGGAGAGAAGTTGTTTCCCTGTGAGACCGTGGGGTCCCTCCCATGGGAGACAGCTCTCCATGAACTTCTGCAGTGTCGGTCCACTCTCACGAGCAGCAAAACTGCTGCAACGTGGTTTCCTCCCACGGGCAGACAGTTCTCCCAAAACTGCTGCACTGTGGGTCCCTCATCCATGGGGTGCAGACCTCTGGGGCCACGCTGNGCCAGGCTGCTCCAGCCTGCAAGCAGAGCCCCTCTCTCCAATGGGTCTCCCACAGGATCACAGCCTCCTCCAGGCACCCACCCGCTCCAGCGTGGGCACCTCCCCACGGGCTGGGGGTGGATCTCTGCACCCCATGGACCCCATGGGCTGCAGGGGCACAGCTGCTGCCCCATGGCCATCACCACAGCCTGCAGAGGAATCTCAGCTCTGGCGCCTGGAGCACCTCCTCCCCTCCTTCTCACTGACCTTGGTGTGTCCATGTTGTTTCCCTCACATGTTCTCACCTCCTCTTCTGTGGCTGGAATTAAAAATGCACCACTTGTTTTCTTTAGATTTCTTCTTAAACATGTTATCACAGAGGTGTAACCACCATCTCTAATAGGCCCAGGCTTGGCCAGCAGCATGTCCATCTTCAGAGCATTCAGGGATTGGCTCTGCTGGACATGGTGGAAGCTTCCAGCAGCTTTTCACAGAAGCCACCTCCATGGCCTCCCTGCTACCAAAAACCAGGTATGCAAATCCAACACAGTATGATTCTGTGAAAAAAAGCCCCACTGAATTATTCCAATGTAATAGTATTAAGAAATGATAGTTTTCTGGAAATCCTTTGTTTTGTCTGACCTTTCTAGACACAGCCACACAATGTCATTATCACCCTTATCTTCCAAAGAAAAAAAGGCTGAGAAGGTAAAAGGTGAAACTGTGGTTTTAAAGCAGAAGATGTTCAGCTACTTATCTTTTTCATTAAGTTTCTTTCTTACTTCATCCTTTACAATGACAATAAAACAATTTTTTATTCTGTTATACCAAGTCGAGTTTTCCAAGTTTAATGATCCTATTAACTCTCAGATGAAATCCACGATGTATTCTTCATTATTAGTTTGCCAAAGTAAATGGAAATAGTACTTTAAATTTTAATGCAGGATATGTTTAATGATCTACACCATTCCTAGTACTGGTTAATCTCAAAATAGTAGTGTGTATAGCATATAAAATATTCACAAGGTAAGCCACCACCATTAAAAACAACAACAAAAATTCAATAACTCAGAATCCTTGATTTAATAACTAGTAGCTTTGTTTAATTACAGTTGGGTTGGGTTCACTGGGCTGAGAACGCAATTATGTGCATTAGTGGGTTAGAATAAAAGGTCTCTTTTTAAAAATAATTTTCTTAAATAATGTTTTCCTAATTTCTTAAATCATAATAAAATATTTGACCATTCTCTGTTGTAGTTGACTTGTCCTGGAAAAGAGCCTTCATTTACATGCGCATGTTGTGACTGGAGGAAGAATCAAAAGGCCATGGACAAACATTTTTTCACACAGATTCCTGAACATGGTCTGGATTGTTTGATGGATTTAGCAATATTTGCCATATTTTACATGCTACAGGGTATTTTATCAGTTATTCTTTATATAGCAGCCCCAGTGAATCATAGAAGAACATAAATGAAAAATAATTGTTTCTACACATTTCACAGATGAAGCTCTAGGCAGAGCCCAAGATTCCTGTGTTCAGTGGTTGGAATAGTTAACCAGATCAGGTTTGCTGGAAAATGAGTATGTCAGTAACGGCTTTTCCTGAGCACTAATAGACCTCAGATTCTCATACCAGATGTTCCAGACAGGAAAATATGTCATCCACTTGAACACCAGTCATTTTTTCTCGTGACTGGGCAGTGAGAAGAAATCATGTTTGTGTGCCCCAAATAAGTACCACAGAATCACTCTGTTAACACTGGACACTGCAGTGATAAGGCTCTTTTCGCTTATTGTTTGAGGCCTTCATTTAATCTTCCTTTTCAGGGGGGAAAAATAAAAAATTACATGCATTATTGACTACTTGCTGAATTTAGATGTCCCAAAATGCAGCTTTAAAGGTTTTTAAGTTATCATAACATTGATATGTTATATATGTGGAGATTTGCTGGTGACTTGGTACAGCCAAGGATTACTGAGGTTGATTCTTGGTGAAATTCACACACCAGTGTTTTTATTGGACTGTCAATGTAAGGTGATAAGTGCATACAAAAAATATATGTAAATTAAGCTTGCTTTAATTAAACTTTATACACTTGAAACAAAATCAGACAGGTTAAAGTGACTGTGAAAGCAGAATCTTCGTACGTCTTAGCTCTGCTTGAAATATCTAATAGTACAGTTGCCTTAAAATGGTTTTGAATTCTTTGCTAGAGACGGAGGATTTGATTTAATGCACAATATTTTAATGAAACTTTAGTATTAGTAAACTAGACAGGGATGGCTAGAGAAAAGATAAATTGCCTCCTTTGAGTTTGCATGTTAAAAGCCAATTTGAAGGAAGTGTCAAGAAATTGATGTATTGTCTTCTGTGCTGAAAATTTTGCAATCATTTAAGTGAAAGCAAATGGTTTTTTTTGGTGTCTTTGCTTTTGGGATGGGGTAGCTATTTTGATTTCTAGCCAAATGTGTTGAATTATAATTATGCTCTGTCTTGGTATAGAAAACGTGCTTTGAATATACTGTAGTTATTGTGACATCTATGTAAGAAAAGGAACCGTGTCATATTTCTCTTTGAAGAAACTTCATGGCAAATATGATGGCTCTCCTACAAATGAAAGGATAGTCTCTGCTAGCTGCAAGTGTGTATGATGTAAAAGTGATGTAAAAGTGACTGATATATATTGGAAATGCATATTTTCAGACATAACCCTCTTTCTATATCATGGCAGTGTGACCTAAAATATATGGTATTGTGGCTGTTTCCTGATGGCAGCAATATCTAGTGCCTGTAAGTCTATAAATCCTAAAGAGCAACGTTAAAATTATGAGTGGATAATGTAAAGGAGGGGAAACAAGTCAGACAGAATCATATGAATCAGAAGAATTGTCTGGATATATATAAATATCTCCATATATGTACATGGACTACAAGAGACTTTTAAGTGTTTAAAGTGTTTTAATCTAGAAATTTAATAATTTGGGTTAGGATTATAGCTTCATTACCTTTTAAATTACCTTCAACATTCAGATACATATCTTCATAACTTAGATATGGCTTGAGATAGGCTTAATTAAAAAAAATAATAACAATACTGCCAATATTTACTGCCAATAAATACCAATCTAAAATTGGTAGTTTCTGATTCTAGATATTGACAAAATAGACAAGTAACTCCTAACATTAACATCAGTGCTTTGCTAAGGTGTTATTTCCCCTGAATCATCTCCACATTTCCATTTAGGAAAAAATATGGTCATTGGTCTTCCAGAGTGTTTAAACCCAAAAATATTTCTTGTTTTACAGTATGATCTTCTCATGAAGTCAATTTAAGCTTATTAACCATGAAAAGAAGGACTCAGCATTCCAATGTAGGTAGACATTTTGTCTTTTCAAAATTCATTTAATTTGACACATATTCCATACTACTTACAAAATCACTGCACCTTGGCAGAAAGCTCTGGTCTATCAGTATGCAGCAGAACAGAAAGGAAAGATGAATACAGCTCAGAAATATTTGATTATCTCCAGCAGAAAATACTGTCTTGTTAAGTTCCCACAGGAAAACTTTTTTTTCAATTAGTTTTCATTAAACTCTGTGATGAGGGTTTTTTCAAGTTAGGATTGAATCGTTTGTGGAAACCAAAAAAGAAATTTAATTCAGAAGAAATCAAAGCCTTTTGGGTTAAATACCTGTCTAAGCCTCCAGAAATCCAATTTCATGTATCTGAAGTAAACTGGCAAAAAAAAAAAAAAATCTAACAGGATGAACAGGTGCATTAATATCTGAGCTGTTGTTTATCCTGGTGTCTCAAGGCTTTAGCGCAGAAAAGAAATGTAGTCAACCTTTTTGCATCTATGAAGGGGAAAAACAGAGAATATAATATTGTTCTAGAAAAGATTTAGAAATACTCTGTATATGAGAAATCGTAGCTGTTATCATAACACTTGTTTGCCACAAAAGGTTTTGTTTGTGTCTGGTAAATTGTATTTTTTATGTGATAAAAAGAAAAATGTGTTTGCATATTAAAGAGAACACAGAATCACTGTTTTTAAGCTGTTTTTTATATTACTTCAGAACCATAAGTTATATTATTTTGTCTCCATATTGTTTTAAGATGCATTTTTCACAAATATAATATGATGATGATAATAAAATGATACAGTGACCTATTTGTGCTGAACTCATTACAGCAAATCTAATAAACACATTTTATAAACAATGCTATGCATATTTTGCATATTTATGCATAATTTGTCAACAGAATCTGATCAGAATGATAAAGATGCAGTGACATAAAGATGCATGGTAATGCACGAGAAAAAAATACTCAAAAAGTAAAATCATTACTTTGGCAGAAGGTTATTGTTTTAGGAGGTCAACCATACCAATTCAGTTTACCTCTTGTATTTGGGAGGACACTTTATTTTTGGGTTTTGTGACAGCAGAAATGTTCTTAGATTCAGGGTTAGAGGATTTTTTTCCATTTGTTTTGTTTAATTTATACAATAGATTATTTGGATCTGTGGTCCTTTGATGTAAAGGGTATTCAGTTTATTTTTTTTTAATGTAAAAGAAAGTAAATTCCTAAGGTAGGACTTTCCACACTAAATATTAGTGTTGTGCATGTTATTTATAGTTCATCTGTACACATATTATTCCAGGCATTGGGCATAATGTCTTGGTCCAAAACAACTCATACTTCTTTACTTTCCTCCTAAAAATGTGCACCTTAGTGATGTGCTCATATACATTGTTACTCCTTTTGAAGTCATAGGAACATGCCACCTGCATAAAGATGCATTTGGCTGCATAGTTAAAGCCTGGCCCTGTAAACATTTACATCATCCGATCTGTATTCGTGCAAAAAATAATGTTCTATTTACAAAAAAATGGTAGTGGAAGCAAAAATTCAGCTGTAGAATAAATTTTATAATAAGCCCAGTAAAAGCTGAAAATAAGTTGCTGGAAGGTCAGCTGAAGCAGGTGTATCCGGCAGTGAGAAACACACTCCCTGCCTTGGAGATCATTACTTGTACTGCAGAAACTTTTAGAGGATTCACGAGGACTTCATGCTTTGTATTTTCATTGATATATCAACAATGTCTGAAAAAATCCTCTACTCCCTTAGCAGTATTAAACCAGAGAGAGAAAACTGAAATGATTGGATAGTTTGTCTGTGCATTGATTTTTTTTCTATGCCAATGCATATTACTGTGAAAATATTATAAGGGTTTTCCCATGGTTAACCTTGTAGAAAAGTATAAGAAACCCTTAACATCCATTTCCAGTAAAAAAAGATCATTTGACCTCAGAATCTGTACACATGTCCACAGATTTTGTTCTGTGCGTTCAGCTGAGAATGCAGCAAAGGCCTGGGCAAATGAAAGGTTAATCCTTCAGCTGAAGAGGAGAAGTGTTTCCTCCTGCCTGCAGGTGGGAGATGAATATGCTAATGGGGCAAGCCTGACTCTGTAGTGATTTGCAGGTGAAAATGTAACTTGTGATAATTAAAGGCTAATTACTTTTAGCTAGCAAGTGGGAACCAGGTGCTCTGAAGTAAAAGAAGAAGATTTTATTTTGCGCTGGTGAGACTTTTGGAAGGGGAAAAGAAGAAGAGACTATGATTGTAATTCTTTTATCTTGCTTTGAATTTTTTAGTTTTAGTAAAGTAGATGGCAGAAATGAAATGATTAGTGTAACATGCAGTTTTCATAGGTTTTGGGGGGTTACTTTTATTTGCTTTTATCATTGTTTTCCTTAAGAGATGACCAAACAGAGTTTGGCAGGAATTCTGGAAATGTTTTTGCTGTTTACCTGTTAGCAAGATTGCCATCACAGGCAATGTGTCTTGTTTCAAATTCTGTTTCAAAAACAGCTCCTCCTGAGATGCTCACCAAAAAAATCTCTTTTAAAAGCTTATCTCAACTATGGTTTTCAAAGGCACCCCCAGGAGTGAGCACTTAGACAGATTAGAGCATTAGAACTTCCCACAATATTTCCATCTTGCCTTTGTAGTAAGATGTGTCAACTTTCAAAAGTCTTCCTTTTGAAGGCTCATGGATCCGAGGAAGTTCAAGCATTTACACCCACATTCCTTTCCTCTTTTCCAGGACTCTCTGGTCACTATCACGAATAGCCTCATGAAGATATTTCTTTGTTAGATGGGGTGCCATATCACTTATCTGGAAAGTAAACAACTCGATGTCGTAAAGGGGTAAATCTAATTCTTTTGGTGACTGCATGGCATATTTACTCTTTGCACCACTCATGCACTGTATATTTTACAGTGACTTTGCAATTAAAAACATAATCAATTTTCAGTTTAGACAGATATATGTAATTATTTACTGGTTGAGTCTACACATCATGATAATTAATCACTTAGAATAGTGGGTGATGAATCTATAAACTGATTTCCTTAATGAACTTTTTTCTTGAAAGGGACTGGGGTTGTATCTACAACAAGCACATAGGCTTTGCTTTCACTCAGTAGATTTGTACTTAGGCTCTAGGTTATTTATAGTACTTGCATGGCTCTTGATCCTTTTCTTGGGCAGGTTTATAGGTACTGAAACCCTAAAGTTCTAACCAGGTAAGTATCTGATTTATTTTTAAGATATCCACTTTTTAAATGTGGCTTTCTTTGGCTATGTTATCCTTTTCACCTGGTCTGTGGACATGTTCTGCTTACATCAAATCTAACACAGACAGAGGAAAGACCAGTGGTGCAAGTAGTTAATTTTTAAGCAATAATTAAAAGACAGTAATGTATTCTTGTGGGCCAGGAAGTGTGAGAATTTCCCCAGGTTAGAAAAATCAGCTTTGAACTGAAATGAGTAGAGAGACATCTTGATCTCATTTTCAATGTTTGTATCTTAAAATCTATTGGCACCTAATTTGTACTTTAAAAACAATTATCCCCCAATGAGGCATTTCTTTTAACTTATCAGGTTAACGTTTATTTTGAAAGACTTTTGTGTGTGTGATTGATGGGAACTGCAGATTGTCCAGTTACCGGCTGGAGGTCTGGGGGGGCCTCCTTCAGAGGTCAACTCAATTTCCAGCAAGTTTGTTGTCTTCTAATAGTGGGGAGACCTTTAGGGGCAATTGGCCAGGACAAATTTAGGCAGCTAAAGCCTGTGTGGGCAGGCAGGTAGGCCAGCTAGTCTTCTTGGCATTGCTTTTAAAATGTCAAGAGAATTGATGTGTCCTTTTGAACTTTTCTATTCCACTGCATCAGCATCTTTTGTGCAAACATGTTCCACTAGTGCATTTTTTTTTTTAATTTTATATTTGATCTAGTTGTAATTCTGATTTCCTTTAGGAAGTGATTGTATGTTCTTATAGCTGTACCTCGAGATGAAGGGAATTACAATGAGTCTCTCATTTTTACAGACGAGTATGTAAATTGAGTGGTAGAATCCAATACTGTGTAACTACATTGATCACTAATTCTGATGTGGATTTGTTCCTGTAAGTCTCTCCTGAAGTATTTTGCAGAAAGGAGGATAAAAAAAAATATTAGTTAAAAGTAGCAGCATAAATAGTAACAAGGATAGTTTATATGCATTTACCTATTAAAGTACTGAAACAGTCAGGTCGAATGGGCTCACAGGCTGCAAGGAAGACATCAATTACCTTCTTTATATTGTAAACACCTTACTCTAAAAAAGTGCAATTGTTGTAATTAGTAGAGCAAATTATGAAGAAAGGTGTTTTGTGAAAAATTAATGCCATCCTTCAGCAGCTCGGGAACGCCCATTTAAGTTTTATCTTATCCTAAAGATATGTTTTATTAGTTTTGTCCCTCTTTTTGGACACCTTGTCTCTGGAAACACCCAAGAGAATAAAAAGAACGGGTGTCTATTTCTCACTAGCATTCTGTTCAGTGAATAAAGAGTCAAATAGCTATTTATCCACAATTTCTCAAAGCTGCTTTATAAAACAAGACATGGTTTGCTACTGAATTCCCCAAAGCAAGAACTCTCCACAATCCCTGAATTTGTGTTTGGTGCCTTTGCATCTTCTGGGCTGATAAACAAGGATGCCTACAAATTATTTTAAATTTTCTTATTTTCTTTGGATCCTTTAAAAACGTGTGAATTTTCATCCTGTTGTTTTGCTCTATCATGGTCTTACTGGGATTTCTGTTTCAGGATGATACCTTCTTGGCTTAGATAATCTTTTGCATTTAATTATATTTTAGCTCTTTTTATTTTATAGTATCTCCCTCCTTCCCATCCCTCATTTCTTTGGGGAATACTCATCTTTGATATGTGCATGAAGAACAGGTAATGAGGAAAACTGAAAAAGCTGGAAATAATTTTAAGAAATATTTTTTCCTCCTGTAGTGCAGTTAACAAAATTAAAATATAAGTGTGTAGCATAGTGTTATGGAAATATAATTAGTAGCAATATAGAGCCTAATAAATAAATAGCTGTTTTCATTTTATCAGCTAATATTCAGAAAATCTTATGGACAGAAAGCTTTCCTCTTCCTCAGATATGTATGGATGTCCTTGAATTCCACTGATACTGAAAAACTAGTTTATCACACTTCAGTGAATTCCTTATGTCCTTGTTTTCCAACAGTGATAACTTAATTTTCTCAGTGAAGTGGTGGAAAATGCAACATTTCACAAAACAAATTATAGCAGAGAAATAGAAAGCAATAGAGAGGATCTTTTCTTTTTCTTCTTTATAAAAATGTTTTTATTATTATTGCTGTTTGAGAAAAGCCACTGAAATTTGAAGAGGGTTCTTTTGGGTTTGTTTGATTTTTTTTTTTTAGCCTTGGGTTAGGATGGAAAGGGAGAATAAGCTTTGGCAATTTAGTAGGTACCTCATAGAGCTCAGTTGGATTAAAACAGCAAGATGGGGCTGGGGGAAGGGAAGAACTGTTCTCCAAAAACATGATTTTGTTATTCCTTGATTAAAGTTTGGTACAATTTTTGGAATTATCCCACTGGGCAACTGGATCAGCAGCATTCTGGCAGCCTGTGTCGTGTGTGTGAAGCACGTGTGTAAAGCAGCCAGAAGTGAGAGGTTTAGCAGACTGAGGAAGATGCACCTAGATACTGTGAGATGTGGCTTTGATAGCAGGGGTGGGCTGGGCATTTGCCATCTCTTGCCCAGAACTTTTATGTACAAATTATGGAGGTGTATGCAGAAGAGAGAGAGAGAGAGAAAGGGACCTTGCTTATTATTTAGAAAGAAAGAAAGAAGGAAGGAAAGAAAGGAAGGAGGGAAAGAAGGAGGGAAGGGAGGGAGAGAGAGAAAGAAAGAAAAGAAAGAAAGAAAGAAGCAAACAAACAAACAAGCCCCTCAGCTTTTGGCAGTGGTGGATCTGTTTTGGGGCTGGCTCTGCTCAACATGTGGGGGCTCCTGGTCCCTTCTTTCAGAGGTCACCCCTACAGTCCATCCCCCCTGCACCAAAACCTCCCCAGGCAAATCAGATACCATGGTTAATAAGCATGAGAAAAGAAAAAAAAACAACAAAAAAACCCAACAAAACCCAACAGTTTCTTTGAAAGATTAATTTTTTTCTGTTTATGAGGTGTATCAAATGTCAACTTGACAGGGACAAGCTTTGCACCATGCAGTGGTATTACATGGCTGACTTGGCTGGTGTGCGGCACTGGGACACACATTCACATGGCTGGTCGGGTACCTTGAGGAAAAACTGTTCAGTCCAGGCAGTATAAAGCAGAGCAGGATGATTTTATTAATAAGGACACAAAATAAAGACAAATAGAAACCATCGCACTTGTGTATCTTTACAGTAAATGGGAACCTCAGTGTATGTAAAAGACTGTTTGGGTAGAGGGGGACTGCTTCAGATTGCCTCACAATCCTTAAAAGTTCATCCATTAAGAAAATTTTCTCAGAGTAATAAAATTTGCATTACTAAAATTATTTGATTTAGAGCACAGAAGTAAAAACATTAGTCAGAATTTGTGTTATTTTAATCTGGAAAACTTTAGCCATGACCAAAGGAACTTTTCTAGATGTCCATGAGTAAGAAGCAGGGGTGAGTGGTTTTTAATACGTGTTTTAGTAATGCTACTATCTTTTTGTTTTTCAGTAACGTAATGCAATGATTTCTGAGTAGTCTTCTATTTGTCTGTGACCACCTTGTATCTGGAGAACTTTTTCTTCCCCTAATGACAAGGCAGTGGAAATAATTAGAGACTCAAACCTGAGCAGAGCTCGACCGCTGCACTATAAACCCACAAAGCCGTGCACGAGCTGATGAGAGAGAGGAAGAACACAACGCTCCTTGAACAAGGGAAGATTTAAGAATGTCAAGTTTCTAAGGTCTCAGGAGCTCCTCGTGGAACCAGGGTACTTAAATAGCTCCCTGGCTCTCTCTGCAGCTCCTTTGCCCTGTGGGCAGTACCTGGAGGAGTGTGAGCACACTTGGGCTGCAGCCGTGGCCAGGTCAGAGCCTCGCTGAACCTGCTGCCCTTGGGCACGTTTTGTTCAACGTGGTATTACAAGGTCAGGTTGGTGTGTTTGGGAAAAAAGCAGCAAACCTGTTGTGTGTGTTCACAACACTCAGGGCTGCCCAGTGAATGCTGACATTGATCTCTTTTGTGTTTCCCTTATCTGCTGCTTTAGACACTGACACTCACAGACTCCCCACTGGGTCCCTGGTCTTTGTTACAGAGAGGTTGGAACTCTCCAGTAGTGGCAGATGATGTATTTTCCACATTCCAATAGGTTATCCCTGTTCCCCTCCATTACTGGGTCTCCATCCCTTATGGATGTGACCAAAGAAGTTTGTATAGCTCTGCTATCAATAACCAGTTTCACCTCTAAAAGTGGAACAGTTTTTTTTAAAAGTGGTACTTTTTAAAAACAAACAAACAAACAAACCCTGCACCTGAAAACCAAGTCTAATTGGAAAAAAAAAGACCTGAAACAAATAAACAAACAAAGCCAACAAAACCTACCACAATCAAGCAACCCTCCCGGTATGTTTGCAGAATTTAGGCAATAGAATAGGGAGAGTGAAAAGTGTTTTTATTGGCATAGCCACACACTTCTAAAATTTTTCACATTTAAAGATCCAGTGTGCAGCAAAAGAATGAAAACTTTTTTTTCTTTGAGCTATAGCAGCTAACTCTCAGAAAGCTGTGAGCATTAGAAAGTGATGTTAACTTTTTTATGCATAAAATGTATTGCTAATTGATTCAAATGAAATAACCTTTTGCTTTTAGGACATGCGAAACCACTGTCTCATTTGTTTCAGTAACTTCTTGAGAGAAGGGGAAAAGTTTTAATATTTGACTTCAGAATTATGTTCTAATTATGAGTATCCTTAGTTACAGCAGTTAAAGCCAATCCATGTTCACAACTGCACATACAACTAAGCATATCCTTTCAGTCTAATAGCTCTTTTTGTGAATGTAAATACCATCACTTACATCATTAAAGTATTTAGGGCACTTCAGTACTTTGTTATTGCTTACTACATGTTTCAGGTCCTGAAGTAATTAACATTAAGGACATTATTTTAGTTTGGGTTTTGTTTGGGTTTTTTTTTTTAATTTGTTTTAAATAACTGTATAATCCATAAGTTCATTAAAAGTCAGTGCTAACTTTAATGCAAGGCAACATTGCCACAAAAGCCTAACTCGGTTACCTTTGGCTCCAGCTCCAATTTTTTGTGACTTCATGATGCTAAACTCCAGAAAAAAAAGTGTACTGGGGCCAAAACTAGTGCATCAAGTATATTATCTGTCTTTCCAGGCTGGCTGTGCCTCAGTGGCTTAATTCAGTGCCAGTAGACATCAGAGCTTTCAAAGATACATAGAAACATATTTTATTTAGTGCTGATTATGTTTAATACACCAGAATACATAACCTGTTAGTTATTAGTATGACTTTAGGAAAGTCAATTTATTCAGGAAAACAGTGTAAAATATGAAGCAGAGATAAGATGCAGTTTAGCATGGAACAGCAGACTGTGCAATTAATTTCTTTGCACAGCTTTAACGTGAACATACGTACACTGAGTCAAATCATTATTAACCACCACTAAATTCTGGCTAATTGCATTGTCCTGTCCATCATCCCTCATTCCCTAAATGGTTGCCATTCTTGAAATACCATTGCTAGTCCACTTCACCCTTTGCTTTCAGTAGGTGCTTTCTGCAGGATGGCTGATATTCTGTAAGCTATCCTGGGCTCAGCTCTGCAGGGTTTATATCTTTGCAACCTTCTGATGGGGCTCATAATATTCTTCCTGAATATGGTTCTTCATTTATTTACAAAGTTGTGCTAATTACGCATTTTTATTGAGAAGAGAATGTGGAGTTAGAATTAAGATAAAGCTTTCTTTGATTAAAAAAAAACAAACATAAAACCCCACATCAAAATCCAAAATGTGTCAGTCTGACTCCCTTGTCTGATAATCATTACAAATATATGGGAATTCGTGATGTTCAATAAATGCATTCAAGCTTTGAAGGTAACTTTGTTTCTGAATATTTTACCAAAATAATTTCTGCTTTGTTGGTAGAAAAACAAGCGCTTGAGTTTAAATAACATTTAAAAAAGAAATTCTAATACCTTTAATGTATGAATTTTCTGACAGTGCTAAAAAGAGAGACCAATATGTTCCTCTCTTGTCCGTTGATTAGCAGAGCTTATCTTTCTGCATGAAAACTGTTTGGAAAAGTCAAGTAATTGTCAAGTAAATGCATGATGTAAGTCTTTGGTTTTATTCCGGATTGAACATGAACTTGTAGTAGTACCCTTGAAGAAGAGGCAGTTGTGTTAACAGAAGCCTAATGCTGACATTCTCACAAATTATTTTCTGTCAAGGTTTGGGATTTTCACATGTGTCTTATTTTTATTTATGAAGATTGGTTAGCTTCAGATGCAGAAAATGTCTGGCGTGGCCTTTTGAAGACCCAGGGATCTCACAAAGGAGACAAATTATCTAAGGAGTTTCATTATTTCTATTTGCATGGCCTTCTCAGTTATAGCAGCTTTACCAAGCTGCATTTCGTCAAAATGAATGTTGTGACTAACAAAGTGGGATGCAGCAGCTCAGGCTCTGCAGAGCTGCTGCTCTGATCATTGCCTGGTTTTCTTCCTGCCACGCTATAAAAAACTTCAGCAGTACTCAGCCACCTGCAAAAGGTTCAGAAAGGAGCAACATCAGAGCTTCCCCAAGATGGGAATAAGCGCAGTTGGTGATCAGCAATTATCAGGCATCAGGCAGTCTTGGAATGACAAGTGCCAAGTGTGTCAACCTGGTCTGTGAGCAATTTTATCAGTGCTGGTTTTGGTATAGCTCTGCAGATTGAAGTCTTGGTGTCATGAAGATCAGCCAAGGCCTTTTTGTGGCTGTGTGGTGGTGTCATCTGTATGAGGGGACTATTTATACTAGGTGAAAGTTTTGAGAATGTCTTTAAAGCCAGTAGTAGCCCATAAGATCCAGGAGAAATTCAGGGAAAAAAGATGGTGTATTGCTTTTGGAAAAAGGGGCAGGAAACTCAGGAAGTGTTTAAGGATGTTGTTAAGTCATGCGGAAAGGAAATTAAAGAGGCAAAAGCTCAATTAGAACTTAATCTGGCCAGTTCTGTAAAAGGTAACAAAGAGTATTTTTATAAATACATTAATAGCAAAAGGAGGGGTAAGAAAAACCTCCATTCTTTATTGGATGCAGGGGGGAATATAGTCACCAAAGATGAGGAAAAGGCTGAAGTACTTACCACGTTCTTTGCCTCAGTTTTCAACAATAAGACACATTGTCCTCAGGACAGCTGACCTCCTGTGCTGGTAGATGGGGACAGGGAGCAGTCTTGTAATCCAGGAGGAAGCAGTCAGAGACCTGCTGAGCCACTGAGATGCTCCCAGGGCTGTGGGACCAGATGGGATCCATGCTAGGGCGATGAGGGCGCTGACAGAAGAGCTCGCTAAGCTGCTCTCCATCATTTACCAGCAGTCCTGGCTGACTGAGGAGGTCCCAGATGACTGCAAGTTGGCCAATGTGACACCCATCCACATGAAGGGCTGTCAGCCTGACCTCAGTGCCTGGTAAGATTGTGGAACAGATCATCCTGACTGTGATCACAGGGCACCTGCAGGATGGCCAAGGGGTCAGACCCAGCCAATGCGAATTTAGGAGGAGCAAATCCTGCCTGACTAACCTGATTGCCTTTTATGACAAGGTGACCTGCCTGGTGGATGCAGGGAAGGCTGTGGATGTGTCCACCTGGACTTCAGCAAAGCCTTTGGCACTGTCTCACACAGCACAGTCCTGGAAAAGCTGCCAGCCCATGGCTTGGACAGTGTTCTGTTTGCTGGGTTAGGAACTGGCTGGACAGCTGGGCCCAGAGAGTGGCTGTGAATGATGCTGCATCCTCCTGGTGGCCTGTCACTTGTGGTGTCCCCCAGGGACCAGTGTTGGGCACAGTTCTGTTTAATAATATCTTTATTGATGATCTGGGTGAGGGGATTGACTCCACCATCGGCAAATGGGCAGATGACACCGAGCTGGGAGCGAGTGCTGATCTGCTGGAGGGTGGGAGGGCTCTGCAGAGGGCCCTGGCCAGGCTGGATCCATGGGCTGAGCTCAGCAATGTGAGGTTTAACAAGTGCCAGTGCCTGGTGCTGCCCTTTGGCCACAGCAGCCCCAGGCAGTGCCACAGGCTGGGACAGAGTGGCTGGACAGCAGCCAGGCAGAAAGGGACCTGGGGGTGCTGGTGACAGCAGCTGGACAGGAGCCAGCTGTGCCCAGGGGCCAAGAAGGCCAATGGCACCTGGGCTGGCTGTGGAATGGTGTGGCAGCAGGAGCAGGGACTGATTCCTGCCCTGCACTCAGCACTGGGGAGGGCACACCTCGAGTGCTGTGCCAGCTCTGGGCCCCTCCGTTCAGGAAGGATGCTGAGATGCTGGAGCGTGTCCAGAGAAGGACAGCAAGGCTGGGAAGGGTCTGGAGCACAAGTCCAGTGAGGAGCAGCTGAGGGAGCTGGGGGTGTTAGCCTGGAGAGGAGGAGGCTCAAGGGAGACCTCATCCCTCCCTACAAATCCCTGAAAGGAGGCTGTGGCCAGCTGAGGTCGATCTCTTCTCCCAGGCAACCACTGACAGGACAAGGGGACACAGGATTTATTAAGCTGCGCCAGGGGAGGTTTAGTTGGACATAAGGAAGAAGCTCTTCACAGAAAGGGTGACTGGGCATTGGAATGGGCTGCTCGGGGAGATGGTGGAGCCACTGTTCTAGAGGTGTTTAAGACAAGACCGGATGTGGCACTCAGTGTCATGGTTTAGTTGACATTGTGGTGTTAGGTCACAGTTGATCCAGATGATACCAAAGGTCTTTTCCAACCTAGTTGATTCTGTGATTCTGTAATTGAGCTAATTGTGCATATTAAGTCAATATTATGTTCACAGAAGCAATGTTTTTTCCCGCTTAATTCTAAGAAAGCTGTGAAGAAGGAGAATTCTATATGGGTATCTCTGTGAGGATGCTTTTATTACATATAAACAGAACTAATTACTCCAGTCTATATTGAAGCAATTATTATTAATACTGTGTGAATGTTTAAGGAAACCTGAGCTTTGAATTGGTTACACAACCTGGACTTCTAGATGTATGTGTGGGGACATGGGAATTTTTTTCTCAGGATTAATTTAAAGGTAATTAGGTTTTGGTTTGGATATGCTGTGTTTGGGAGGAATTAGGATGGTGGTTAGGGTTTGTTTGCTTTCAAGTAAAACCAAACAACTCATTGAAGTTCTAATGTCTGAGGTTTACTCTATTGCTTTTTATTACCACTGTGTTATTCTGTAATTCCAGTGCAGCTATTAAGCCCCCAAACCTGACTGGCCCCAGAAGCTTCTGTCACAGCAGAGTGAAGGGTGGGGAATCTAATTCCACGAAACTTGCCTGGATAAGGATCTTGGGGTTAAAATATTGAGACACAAAGTAGTTGTTGACCTGCAGAGGGAAGCCAGCTATTGCATCAAGGAATCAGAGTTGTGGCTGCTCTTGCAGTTTCTCAGCTTGACCTGGCAGAGAAAACTTGTAATTTTTGTGCTGGTGGGTCTGAGGAGTATCAGTCTGGCATAGTTGCATATAAGCCCATTATAATCTAAATAAACAACAACACCAATCATAGAATTCTGCTTATTGAAAAATTTTTTTGCATATTGTATTCCTCTATTGACTCTAAAAATCAAGAAAAATATTTAAGTACAATAGCTCCCAAATGTCTAAATTCACTACTTTTAATCAGGTTATGTATTTCCTTCTTCTTCTTTAGATTCTTTCTGTTCCTTTGGTTCTTTCTTCCCTGAGACAGCTTTCATGCTGCTGATTCATCTGTGTTATTTCTGACTGACCTCACAAAGTGCTTTTTCTTTAGCTCACTAATTTTTGTCAGTTCCAGTAAGAATATCTGAATAGTTTATATATGAATTAACTCTAGCTCCTGGTGTCTAGGGACATTCATTACAGTTTTCAGTACCCATGAACAGTCATAAAAGCATTTAACATTAATGCAAATTTAAATTTAGTTGACTAGGTAATAAATCACTCTGTTTCACTTTCTCCCTTTTATCTTTTAGGTTTCTATTGCATTTGTTATACAGCAGACATACATTTTATTTCCTGTTACCATTCCTGCCTGATGCAGCTGTAGCAAACCTCTTTACGTTTGTTTTCATATTAATAACCTCTGTTCTGGTGATCAAAATACTTGATCTGAGACAGGTCTTTATTATTATTGTAATTGATATACAGGAGATCCTTTTTTGAGATTTTTTTTTTGTTCCATTTTTCCATCTTTAAAACAGATGGATTTGCTTCTGTGTACAACAAATATTTTGCATTTAGGAGCACCTCCTTGAAAATAGACGTGCCAGCTCTTGAGGGACACAAGGTAGAGGTCAGCCTTTTTTCCCAAGCATCTAGCCTGGGACAGGACAAGAGAATAGCTGTGCCAGGGGAGGTTCAGGTTGGGCATCAGGAAGAATTTCTTCACCTAAACAGTGCTTAGCCATTGGAATGGGCTGCCTAAGGAGATGCTGAAATCACCCTGGAAGGGCTCGAGAAATGACTGGGTGTGGCACGAAGTTGACATCACCTTTGATGTTTAGTCAGATGTTGGGCTCGATGATCTTGGATGTCTTTTCCAGCCTAAATGGTTTTATTATCTGTCTGGGAAGCATTTTGTTCACCTTACAGGAACAGGACGAGGAAGACAAACTTCAGTTGACTCCTTTCCCTCTCCCATGGCCACTAAAGGTGGGTAGTGTTTGATTTTAATCAAGAATGAACCCTTCCCTGAAGGCAATCTGTTAGGAAAACTCAGGCCAAAGCCACACTGATGATGACAGTGAGGTCCCATGTGCGCATCAGACACTGCATTTAGGAAAACATTTAGCAAATCACTACTCTGATCGCTGCCTCCCTGCTCTGAGTGATGCCCTTTGTGCAGCACTGTGGCTTTTCTTTCAGAGAGGCTTCCAGAAGGGTCTCTAAGCTGCTCTGCTGTAACTCAGTTCAAGGTTTCCCTTTTTACTTTATGCACATGACGAGCTCTTCACAGCAAGGACTTTTTCTGAGCATTTCTACAGACTTTAATCTGATTTATTTTTGATGGGCTCTATTTCAGTACACATGTTAATTAAGTGACTTTGAGCCTCTAATAAACCGTGCCTGCATATTTCTTATTGACAGAAGAAATACTGTTCACCCCATCCTCTTCTAGACCAGAGGTTGCTGTAGAACATAGTGGAGATCCCTGACAAGCTCCTTAAAACTTCTGCAGCTGGTCATTTGAGTCAAGCAAATAACATTTCTAGCAGCTTCCACGCAGAAGTGTTTCATTATGTTGTCAGGCATGAAAATTGTAGTCACTACATACAAATGTTTTTGGAAGAACTGTCAGCTTTTTGATTCATGTGTCCAAGATTCTTGCTGATGCTGGTGATGATATGTGACACCTGAGAGGAGAAGAGCTTTTGTGCTGTGAGGACTTAGGAAGGAAAAATGCTCTTTGTTGCTTCTCACAGACCCAATTAGGCTTTGTGTTGGGCAATGAGACATATCTCAGGACCTCACAGAAAGAAAGCCCCGCTACAGAACCATCCGAACACACATCCTACGTAAGGGAAATATTCCAGCTGTGCTTTAAGGTTAGCTTTAGCTTCTTTGAACATGTACATGCTTGTGTTGAAAATACTGATAAATAGAGAGTGGCTTTAGGATCTTAATTCTGTCCAGAAAGATTCCTACTTTGAGGAAGGAGGGAAGAGAAACAAACCTTTTATTTATGCAAGGTATTGCAATGTGTTTTGTGACATTTCCAGGGCTGATTAGAAGGACAAAGAGGAATAATAATAATATAAGCTAAAGAGAAAATTATTTATGTAAAAGTTTGAGGGCTTTTAAAGTAGGAATTTGGGTATACACTCACTATTTTAAGTTATTAATATTTTTTCAACAGTCTTCTGTTCTGGATGTTTTTCATGCTGTGCCATTTGTTTTGTAACTAAAACATTTCACATTCATCAATTTTCTCCTTAATAAATTTGTTTTGTTGGATGATTAAAATATACCAGCAAGTTTTCAGTCTTTTATGTACTTTTCTTTAGTTTCAAATGTGTGCAATCTATAAGAGAAAGGAAATTAGAAATGTATTTTCCTAGTTGCAGGGAAAGGCAGATCTCAAACCAAACTATTATAGCTTTAGGTTTTTTCTCTGGCACAGTTATAGATCTGTAAAAATGTAATATGAAATTTTGAAACATCTTTCTGGAATTTTTTTGTGAAAACTTTTTAATCACAGAACATATTATATCCCTGATCCTGACGATGAAACAATGTATAATCTTTTCTGTCAGCAACTCTTTGTGAAATAAAATCTGACTAACCTGGGCAGGCAAAAAAAAAAAAGTACAACAAACCCAAAAAACTTAATTCAATAAGTAGAGTTCTGGCCATACTTTGCTTTAAAACTCACAATTTCTTTATACCAAAAATGACTGTGAAACAGAAAGAGCTTGAATTGCTTCTGAAGTGAAATTTTTCCTTCCTTAATGCAAGATGCATGCAAGTAAAGAGTAAATGCTAAAATTGCCAGACATTATAGACATCAGAGTTTTCTTCCAGTAACATATAGGGGAGATTTAAATAATATCTCATTTTAAAATCAGCAGGAAATACCTGGGAAACATATTGCCAGGAAAGAAATTGGAAGTTGGCCCAGTACAGTCCTGTCAATATATTACTGTATGCTAACCCTCAGAGGAGTGAGATTGATATCTGAGAGTGTTTCAGCAGCAGTACCTGCTCAATACCTAAATCCAGGGAGTTCTAGTTGTTTTTTCAGCTTAAGTTTTGGGGTTTTTAAAATTAAATATTAGTTGTGGGAAATACAGATACATCTCCTGACTGGAGAATTTAGATTTTAGCATCATGAGTAAATGACCCTTTTCCCCTAAGACAATATTAGCCTCCAATTCCCCAATTTGTCCCATACTTGCCACTGGACTAACAACTTAAAAAAAAAAATCACTAAAGAGATCCAGGCTTGTTTGAAACACTTCAAGGGGGAGAGTATTTCCCCTGTCTCCTGGTATATTATTCTTTCTTGTCCATAAGGTTAATTACCTGTGCTGTTTAAAGTTTGCAGTGAATCAGAGCACAGCTTATCAGAAGAACACAGATCTCAGCTGCTTGTATTTTCTTTCTTGTCCCTCATATGTATTTTTTTCATAAGCTGCATTTAAAGAGTGGACCAGAAGGGCAGGAACAAACATACATTTATTTCTTCTTGGAACCTACCATTTGATCTTTTATTTTCTTTTGGTGGTGTATAGAGCCAGTTAAGAGTCTTGCCGTTCAGAAGTGTGTCCCATTGATCTTTGGGAAGAGCGCTGGTTTGGCCCTTCAGATCCCAGCCAGGCTTTGGCATCGTGCTGATCGCTTCTGTGCTGTGAAATGGATTTGTCACAGCGGTATTTATAAAGAATCTTTTCTTGAAAATAAAAAGACATCTTCACCCCACGTTCCCTCCCCAAAAAGCGGAGTTAAAGGGAAAAAAAGAGCCAAAAACTAGACTGAAAGAGACACTGCCAAACTCTGTGGGAAGAGAGAAGTAGGAAATAAAGTGGGAAGAAAATTTGTTAAATCTGGTGCTTACGTAACAGCAACAACTTCCCTATGTGACAATATAGGGCAAGATAAAACGCGTCTGGAAATTCATACAATTTTTCAAAATTAAAAACAATGTAAACCAAAAGCTGATGTTTCCCTTAAAATGCTTTTTTACAATGACTGGCTTATGAGGATTTATGTATGGTAATAAATTAATGCTGCATTTTTAAGGAGTCACATCCCAATCACAGAGGAATTTCTGTTTAAATGCCTAGTTTCTAGCTTTCATGTGAGAATATTTATAACCCATTTCCTTTACACTGCCACTCTTCTTAGAAGCACAAGGATAATTATAATTGTAAATAAGCATTATATAATTAAAATATAAATCAGCATTACATTTTTTAAAATTAGTTTTCGTTTGAATGCTTTCATTTCTGCTCTATTATAAATGATGGATTAATTTCCATTCACCACTTCTGAATACCTTTGAGCAAATGCAATGATTTCAGTGCTTAAATCCTAACTTCCTGCAGCAATGTATTTTTTCTTATTATTTAATTATGGGTACAGTATGAATTATCATATCTTGTAGTAAAACTTTATTTTCATAACATAAAGTCCTTGTAAATTCTTTAGCTTGTACATTTTTTTTTTACCTGATGCATTAAAAAAGATGAATAGTAAACAGAAATTAAAGCACACCCTAATATTCTGAATTTCTCACCTCTCACTAATGAAAAATTCCAAGTCAGTCGGGTTACATGCAATGCAGCAAAGCCTGGATTTAATCTTGAAAGACCCCATGCTCATAGGACATTCTGTGTCAAATTTTGCTCTTCACAAAGCCATTGTATCACAAATTGGCCCTGCAAAGTGCCAGGTGAGCAAATTTATCTCAGAAGTAAAAAAACTATGGGATGTTACATCCAGAAGAGCAAAGAAAATACTGAGAAGGTTTTGGAGTAACTAAATAATCTTTGAGCTGCAGTGAAGCCAGAGCCGAAAGCAGCGAGCTGGGATATTCCTGCCATGCACATACATGTTCCTCTAGACCTGTGCATATCCTGTGTGTGGTACTGACACTTCTATTATCACAATTTGAGTAAATATTCCCATCAAGGACTTGAGCCTTGCTTGTCAGGGCCACTACTCGAATGTTTGTACACCCATGTGCAGCATGCAATCAGTTTGCTGAATTTTCCTCGGTTCTAAAATACTTTCAATGTAGTGTCCTACAAAAGGTGTGGTTTAGTTTTGTTTCCTTTAGGGGTCTATTATGGTCCTCTGGAGAGAGATGTTGCCAGAGATGACCTTCCCTTCAGAAGGGACTGATCTTTCCAGTTACTGCCTCTACACAGATTTTCAGAAAAGGGAGAAATTCAATATAATAAATATTGACTTAATATCAAGATGCCTTTGAGATTTCTTGTTCTGATAGTTCAGTCTGTCTTACTCAGGATGAGCTTTCAAAGGCACTCAAAAGTACACAGCACATTTCAGCTTTTCAATCACTTCAGTAGCTGCTAAATTATTTTCTACGCTATGGAAGACATTTTACTTTCTAAATACTCCAAATAATTTCTAAACAATCCAAAGTGATGAATCCCATAAGCTACTGAGGAGAACTGCAGCCTCGAGAGGAGAAGGCTTCTGGGAACCCTTACCCCGGTACCTAAAGGGGCTGCAAGAGACCTGGAGAAGGACTTTTTACATGGACCTGTAGCAACAGGACCAAAGGGGAATGGTTTTAAACTGAAAGAGGGCAGGTTAAATCACTTGTTAGGAAGAAATTATTCCCTGTGGGGGTAGTGTGGCAGTCTGCCCCATTCACTCTGCTGTAGTGGCACGGCCAGAGAATCAGGAGAGTAAAAGTGAGAAAACTCTTGGGCTGAGGTAGAGACAGTAAAGCAGAAGCTGCACATGCAGGCAAAGCAAAACAAGGAGTGGATTCACCCCTTCCCACGGGCAGGCAGGTGTTCAGCCATTCCCAGGAAAGCAGGACTCCAGCATGGGTAACAATGACCTGGGAAAACAAACACCATCGCTCCAAAGGTGCCCCCGCTTCCTTTTTCCACCAGCTTTACCTGCTGAGTTTGGAATATCCCTTGGGGCAGCTGGGGTCCACTGTCCTGGCTTGTCCTTGCTCAGCCACTCACTGGCGAGGTGGTTTGAGGAGAAAAAAAGATTTTAACTGAGCAGGCACAGCTCAGCACCAACTAAAATATCCCTGTATTTACAGTGCTGTTTCCAGCACAAATCAAAACCACAGCCCTAGCCGATCTACTATGAAGAAAATCAATTCTACAGCAGCCAAAACCAACAGAGGGAGAAACAGGAACATCCACTGGGAAAGAAACCAGCATCAAGAGCATCCTGTATTCTCCTCCTGCCAGGCAGAATGCAATAATTTAAAGAAAGGGAGTAAATGGAGGTAAGTGCATGTTCAGGGTGACAGGTGAACCCACTCCCTGCCCACCTTGCCTTCCCAGGTCGTTCTTTACAACAAGTGTGAGGCTCTGGATGTAGAAGGCAATCAATTGATGGTGTGGATGATGGTCGGTCTACACCAGATACGTTCCCAAGGTCAGAAAGGACTATGCCCCATATCACAACCTTCTCCACAAGGAACAGCAGGTTAGATGTGTCAGACAGACCCTTAGGGTAATAGACAGTCCTGCCAGAGGGGATGGGATGCTGGCCTTGTCGGTCACCGATGTAGATAAACTAATTGTGAACATCAAACTGCCAGGCAGCTTGGGCTGCAGAGATCATGAGCTGGGGGAATTCACAGTCCTGAGGAATATGGGATGGGCAAGAATCAGGACCCTGAATTTTATGAAAGCAAAATTCCACCTGTCCAAGGAGGTAGTCAATAGGATGACAGCAGACAGAGTGATGTGGTTTGGCATGCCAGAGGGATGGGATGCCAGTCAGTGGGAAGCTTGAGAGGTGTGTCCATGTGAATCTCATGAGGCTTAATAAAACCAAGTGCAAGGTGCTGCACCTGGGTCAGAGCAGCTCCCGGTGCCAATCCAGGCTGGGGATGAGCAGATGGAGAGCAGCCCTGCCCACAGGGACTTGGGGGTGCTGCTGGAGGAGAGGCTGGACATGGCCCAGCCATGGCACTCACAGCCCAGAGAGCCAAACGTGTCCTGGGCTCATCCAGAGGCACAAGGGCAGCAGGGGAGGGAGGGGATTCTGCCCCTCTGCCCTGCTCTGGTGAGAGCCCACCTGCAGTGCTGCAGCAGCTCTGGGGGCCCAGCACAGGAGGGACATGGAGCTCTCAGAGAGAGTCCAAAGTAGAGCCACAAAAATGATTAGAGGCATAAAACATCTTTCCTACGAGAAAAGACAGAGAGCTGGGGTTGTTCAGCCTCAAGAAAAGAAGTCTCTGGGAAGACCTTCATGTGGCCTCTAAATACTTGAAGGGGCTTATAAGAAAGACAGGGACATGGGGACAGACTTTTAATAGAACCTGTGGAAACAGGAAGTAATATTTTTAAACTAATGGAGCATAGACTTAGACTGGGTGTAAAGACTAAATTTTTTTACAATGAGGGCGGTAAAACTGGCCCAGTTTGCCCAGAAAGGAGTTGGTTACCCCATCCCTGGAGAGTTCAAGGCTGGGGCTCCGGGTCCTGAGCTGAACATGTCCATGGGATTTTCAAGGCTGACCAGATAAAGCCCTGAGCAGCACAGACTGGTGGCTGAACTGATCCTGCTGTTGGAGGAGAGACCTGTGGATGTTCCTTCCCACCTGAATTTTCCCATCATCCTTTGAAGAGCCTGCTCATCTATGTCATGAACAGCTTTTGAGGTTTGTTAATAGAATAGGAAGCGATCAATGAAAAATTACAAAGCCTGTTTCAAGGACTGAAATACTTTTTTTTAAAAAAAAATTTTAAAAAGAGATAAAATCTATGATTTTATGTGGTTTATTTGTAAATAGGAAATTTAATAGTAGCTTGATCAGAGCATGTCTGTACTCCTTGCGTGGGAGAGGAAACTTTGACAATGTGTTCTTCAATCCAGCAGACAGAAATATGAGTAGAGGCTGGAAGCAGTTCATAGGTGCATTGAAATCAGATACTAGATGTTCCTAAAAGCAAAATAAAATTAAAATGAGGTCATTTAACTGGAAAGCAAACTAAGTGGTTTGTTTGATTGGTCATCATAGGTAATTTAAAAATCAGGTTTAGATGTTATTTGTAAATGAGGTTGTCTGATTCAAATGGAGCCAAATCAGAAAAATCATATGACCTGTGTTATGCACAAAGATGAATTAGGTGAGTACAAAGAGTACCTCCAGTCCCCTAATTTATGGGAAAAAAAAAAAAATTTAGTCCAAACTGATAGTGATGTCAACCAACATAGCAGTTTCTTTGCCTTGGAATAATTTAGAAAAATCAGATAATTTCCTTCCTCCAAGACACAAGGTTATTTAAGCAAGTGGAGTGTCCAGCTATGGACTTTAATGCATAATGTTGCATTACATCCATGGCAGTGGCACCAGCACACACAGAACAAGAATCTAGCTGCAAATATGTAAGAAAAAAAGGAGGGAGGAGAAACCAAATTTCTCTTCTTCAATAGAGAGTGTGAGCTAAACAAAATCAAATAACTGTGAAGAACATTCAATTCCTTTCCTTCCTCAACCTAGGCTACATTTTTTTTCTGTGCTTGGAGCTCATATCAGTAGAAACCTTATGGTTTCAGGACTTTAACATTTTCTCACAGAAAAAAAAAATGCTACCCAATTGATCTGGAAATACCAGAACATACAGAATTTTTCAGTAAGTTATAGACATTGTTTTATCAGAGCATTTTTCTTTAGAGCACAGTAGTACAGTTTTTATGCCAACATTGAGAAGTATTTTGACCAGTAATCTGAACCATTGAAATTAAATTTGACTAAAGAGATTGCAGATGACTCAGTTTAACAATCCAGAAGCACTATAAGAAGCTGCCACAGAATTTGTGTAATGCCTTTATATGTGTAGCTCCATCATCTGGCAGTCTCAGGATATGCCTCAGGTCCTGGTTAATAGGTGATGGTAACCTCCAAATAGGGTATGTGGATTTTGCAACCTGAAGAAAAGAGTTAGCTCTAAAAATTTAAAAGATACTCAAATGCTTTCTTCCATATATAGATGAGTTAAAAAAACTAAAAAAATAAGTAGACACATGGGGTTTCAGCTTTCATTTGAATACTCGTGGTTTTTTGTCTCCATTTTACAGATGCCACATTCATGAAAGTGCCACCTACAACCCATGAAAAGATTTAGTCTTGCAAACTTGAAAGAATGAAAAAAGTAGGTGTGGGTGAGAGGGAAACAAGCACAGGGTGCTGCCTGTGTTGCCTTGCTGCATTAACACCCACGTCACACATCTTTCAGTGGGTGTTCAGTGTAACCCTTCTTCTTGCCATCACTTTCATGGCTCTGGAACCATCAGAGCTTTGGGTAATTGCACAAATGTTACACAAGCAGCAAAGGGGTCACTGGGTTAATTATTTATCCTATATTCCTCTCTAAAAGCAAACCAACATAAACAACTTTTATTCCTCTAAATGAGGCTGATACTTGTACATAAACAGATACAACCTCTGCCATCATAGGGCTGAGTGGGCTGTAGTATCACATGGAAATAAAAATCTGTAAGAGTGGAAAGAAATTGTATGAATCTCATTATCGTTAATATAGCAGTACAGCAGCACTTAACAACTTCACAATCATATTTTCTGATGGGAAGATGAACATTTCATCTCATCTTATTTTAACTTTTTTCTTTTTTTTCAATCTGGTTAGAAAAAGTGAGTTTATACATTCTGTCCTCCAAAAGGTAAAAAATTAGAAAATATTCTGTTCATAGCGGCCATACTGCTGTGGCTGCCTTTCAGCCCATGTACTATGCTTTTCTATCTTCACACGAAGTCAGGGTAAAACTATTCTAGGCACAACTGTTATGATTTACATTGTAATATGTATAATAACATATTTAAATGTTTTTATTTCCACATTTTAGGAAGTCATCCTCTACTTCAATTGCACTGAAAGCTGGAGCTTCCACGGGAAAGGTAGGTAGATTTTCATTTCAGTATCTTGATTAAATGAACTGGAAGTTCCTGATAAGCCAAGTAGCAAAATCCCCTGTTCTGGATTTATTTATTCTCTTATTTATTTTCCCATGAATGACAGAATGCAGAGACATGCAGCCACACCTCGAGAGCAGGGCAGGACACTGAGTGCAGTGTGGCTGGGAACCAACAGGACAATGGGAGCAGCAGCTGGATGTGCATGGCAAAAAACCCAGCCTGCCCCAGATGGTCTCATGTACAGAGGCTTCCCAAATTCCCACCTGATACCTACTGCCCTCAGGGAGAATCAACACCGACAGCAGCTTTCTGAAAAAGGATAAGTCATCTCAGCAGGCGTGAGTGTCGCCTAAAAACATATGGGCAGGCAGGGAAGCCAAGGAGCTTTGTAGCCTGCTGCTTTTCACGTGGTGCAGGGGACTCCGAGGGATGGGCAACAGCTGCTAAACCTCAGCCTTCTCCATCTCCAAACCAGTCAGTATCAAATTGCATCCAAAATCTGACAGGAACTCTGGACAGGAAAAGGGATAACAAGAGCTCCTCCGAGGCTGAGGTTTTCAGTATGGGGAAGCAGAGCCTAAGCACAGGGTAAAACCCAGGAGACACTGACTTTCAACAAGAAAAGCGATCGGTGTGTTTACCTGTGGAGATATTTGGAAGGTCTAAAGGAGGATTAGGAAGAAAAGGGCAGGGGAAAAGCAGTTTGGATTGCTAGAAAGGAGGAGGGCAGAGCAGCAGGGGAGAGAGGAGTGAGAAGGAGCTGCTGAATAGTACAAGCTGTGGAAGAAGTTAGAGGAAGGTTTCATATACACCGGAGTCCCATCTTTTCCAATTTTTGCTCTGGAATATGTGTAGTCAGCTCCTGTGGCCTGTCTGTGCCTCGCTTGCTGTTATCTGATGTGAGCTGTAGACATGGGAGGGTAATGGCATTTTTCAAGAGGAGAATCTTTTCCCAGGTCCCAGCGTGGAGTTACTGATGAGGCTTATCAGGGGGACAAGAAGGTCTGGGAGCAAAGAAGGAAAGCAGAATGCTTTGAGTCATCTAGGAAAATATGTAAAGACATTTTTAGCCTTTTTTTTTTTTTTGGCTTTAATCATCACTTGGCTGTAGCATCTGACAGCTCTTTCTACAACTTGTATTCAACCCTAACTTGCTAGTTTTAGTTTACAACTTCTGGATTTCTAGAATCAAAACTGTCTTCTACAGAAAATCTGCATCAGAGCAGATTTCACTTCTTCAGAGAAGGGTGTGTCTGCTCCTCTCTTTCAAAATAAACTTTTGTGTTAGAGAACTTGAAATGTAGCAGAAGGCTTATTCAGTGTTCCTTTGTGTAGTGCAGTGCTAGGGAAGAAAATAGGCTTAAAACTACTCCTTGTATGACTGATTGTTAATGACCCCAGCTGAAATAAAATAATCAATAAATATACATACTAATTTGGAAGTTTAATGCATTCTTGGGCTCAATTTTCAACATGCAGTACATTAAAAGAGAAAAGTCTAAAGCTGTACTTAACATGACCTATTGGTGGTGACAACAATGAAATGAAAATCTTCAGTAGGTGTATTATATACTTTGGAGCTTAATAATTAGTACTCATTCTGTAAAGTAGGTGAGAAAGCTTTTTCTCCCTCTTTTTTTTTTCTTTTTCTTGACTGCTAGTTTATAGGGTCCTTTCTCTATACCCATTTATAGGATCCTTTCTCTACATCCACTCTGAACACATCTAGGAACATAATACCTAGAATTTTCACTATTGTAATTTATATGTAGGCATATAAAATGGAGTACCATAGCACTGGTAATTTATACCCACAAGTAAATATGGGTCCCAGAGTTGCATTTGCTCGTTTTTAACTTGTTTTCCTTTTAAAATAAGATTGACTTTCATGACATACTCTTTTAATTGTGCCCCCAAGCATTCGTAGCTTGTTGTTCTGTTCTGGAAACTCCAACTAAAAAAACACTAATCCTTTCTATTGACAAAGTGTGTGAAGTTATGTTAGAATGAAGCCCCACTGAGACCTAATCTATCCAGGCTCCTTTTGGAACCACAGCTTATTTGCAGTTAAGTAGATCATACTGTGATTTTCTAAGATTCTGAAAATAGACGAGTCCTTACCTTTGAAATTTATATAAGCGGAATGCACAGAAGCAGGGGTTTGTTCTGGCTGAGAATATGGCAGATGCTGTTAATAATTGCAGTTGGTCCTTTTTATTGTTGCAGTTACATTGTTTATGAAACAGGAATGCCTAACTAATGCCCTTAATTTCTTCGAGATCTTATCCTCTAATGAAATGTACTTATCCAAAAACATTTTCTAATGACAAATATTTCTTATCTAATTCTATTTTAGCTGCTGCAATGATTTGTTGTTCATACTGTGTCAGTAATACTGTGTAGGAGAAGACAAAAGTGACTAAAACCTTGACAAGTTAAGGGTCACATTTGTATTAGAGAGGAAGAAAACAGGCATCAGTAGATGAATCTCCTCTTTTCCCAGTCCTATTGATCAGTAGTAGGAAAAATTACTCTTTAGAAAAAATCAGATTGAGAAAAATATCTTGAGCATTTTCTGAAGTGCTTTACTCTTTTCCTTCACAGAGCTTTATTAAGTCAAATAGTAGGAGCCTAACCTTTCGAGAGTTCTTGTCACACTGTGAAACTATTTGGCACCCACAAGTTTTATTGCCAATTTTCTTTTAGGACTTAACTAATTTTCTCAAAATAGTTTTCATATGTGAGGAAAGCCAGGGAACACATCTTTGCCTCTGTGTTACATACCACTTGTTTTATCATCCACAACCAAGATTTCTCAGTTGACAGCTTTTTTTAGCATGCTTACTAGCACTTCCCATGCATCACAGATGAGAAATCATAGCACCACCTATTAAATTCTCTGCAATTTTTGTCTTCCTGGTTTTATATTTGTTATATTTCTTTATATTTGTCCAGAAATATTTTATTTATGAGATAATCTAAATATGCTATGACATTTCAGAAAGTAAGTCTATCAGTAATTCAAATTTAAAAGTAAGGAGAAAAATAAGAAAGCATTGATTATCTTTCAGCAAAAAATATTTCTTGTCCTGTGATGTTATCTGTCCTTTACACTGATTGAAACAGGATTTGTAATAAATTTGGAACTGCACTTAATTGATTGACGCAAACCTGATTTGTAAAAGAAAGAGCATACAGTGAGACAATAAAATCAACCTTAAATTAGCCTTTTCTAACTCTCAAGTGGTTTAAGCCTTAATGTTCTGTAGTACAGATTAGCTATTTCTCTTACCTGTAAAATGCCTAGAATTCTACCTCCTTTTTGTTATTTGTTATTCCTATTCATCATAGAACACTTTGGGTTTAAAAAGACCTCTGAGATCACTGAGTCCAACCTAATGCTGCCGTGGTCACCACAAAGCCATGTCCCCAAGTGCCACCACCACACATCCTTTGAACACTCCCAGGGATGGTGATTTCCCTGCTTCTCTGGGCAGCCTGTTGCAATTCCTGATCACCCTTTCAGTGAAGAAATGTTCCCCCATATCCAACCTAAACCTCCCTGGAACAGCTTGAGTCTTGTGCTGTCACTGGTGGCCTGGGAGAAGAGGCTGATCCCCACCTCACTACAACCTCTTTTCATCTCGATGCAACTCTCTGATCTAATTTAACCTTGACTTGTGCAGTCTCATTAAAGTGGCATGGATCTAAGTAAGGGTTTAAGGTGGCACCTGCTGTCCTGTAATACTTTCCAGGCTGGTTCTTGGTAGAATGGAGCTCTAATTGCTGCATTTCCTTGGGCTAGCTAACCAAGAGTGATCTTTTAAGTCTGATTTTAATAACAATGCATTCATCCTGGGATAGCTGGCAGAACCTCTCTGCCTACCCATTTGTAAAATGGTGATAGGTTTTCAGCGAATTCTCTCACAGAGGCCCAAATAGTTATGGTTTATATGGTTTAAAGTAGTCGAGTGCTTTGAAAACTGAAAGCAGTTTGTATCAGTGGAAGGCTCTGCTTCTGACTGTAAGAGCAGCGTCTGACTGCATAGGGAACAAACTAACCTGCCTTGCCCTCTGTTCAGTATTAAGTTAGATAGGAGTTTCCTGGTGTATTTTGGCCCATCTGGAAAGGTATTATGTCCCTGCATACATATATCTATATATCTGTATCTATATCTAATCTATATCTATATCTATCTATATCTATCTATATCTATATCTATATCTATACCTATATCTATATCATCTATATAGAAATAGATATATGTATAGATATATGTATGTATAGATAGAGGTATATCTGTATATCTATATCTCTATATATAAACTTATACGTGTGGGTCTCTCTATATATATATACATTTTAAAATTGGTTTTTATGATGTCATGTAGTATTTTCTGTCCATTAATATTCCAAATTTAGAAATAAGAAGTGTATCAAAAATGTGCTCTTATTTATCTGCCAAATTTGCTCTTCTGGCTTATGGAAAACTGATAAAAGTTGGGAAGCCTGCTCAATGAATTTCTGAATGGAGGTCCTGCAAATTTGCATGTGAAATGACCCTATGTGAACTAACAGAAAAATCAAAAAGCAGGTATGTGTTTATGAAGGAGAATGTTCAGAGAAACTACTTTTGAAAGCGAACAACAGCAACGTAGAAATTCCCCAGTAGTGGGTAACTCTTATCAAATGGCCCATACAACAACAGGAAAGGATCAATACAATAGTTAAAGTAAAAACTGCTTCCTAAGGAAGAGGTGACACTCTGGTCATGAACTGCCTGGCATGGCATTAAGTATCTTTCAGTGTTACGTAACTATTGCTTTCGTTTGAGTGAAGGATCACAGCACCAAAGGTCATCTTGATTCTAAAGTAAAACCCCTTAGATTGTTTACATTATTGTGTAGAGATGACATTTTCCAGAAGGACAAATTTGTTTGTATTTGTTCACTCAATATGGCAGCTATTTAAATGCATGTGGTTACCTGTGTAACAGTGACTGGAAACTGGTGGTGGGAAAGGGCACGTTTGGAGAATAAGAAGCTTAGGATATCTGTGTAGATTTCAGAAACTGGAAATTCAGACCTAAAGTACCCCACCCAAAGCAGACAGAGGTATTTAAGCAAAGAACTGCCTTAAAATCTAACTGGGCTGAATATAAAGGTTTCTCTTCTACCTGACCTGCCATGCGGTGAAGCTATTGTTGCAATGATAGCATACTTACAAAAGAATACATTGACAAATTTCACAAGTGGTATTGGATTTGTTTCTCTTGATTGTCTGTGCTGGCAATGTAATATGAGTGAAGTTTCCCTTTTTAAACAAGCACTGTTTAGTAAAAAGCCGGCAACAGTATTTCCTGAAACATTTATTTCTTTCAGTTGCCATTCTAGAAAGAGAATGAAACAATTTAAATGCAATATTGTGAGAACAAAATACAGCCAGAAAAAGAAATTGTGAGTTGAGTTTCATCCTAGTATGATTTAAAATAGCTGAATTATAAACCACTCAAAAAAACCCAGACTGATGATGGCAATGGGCGCAGAATTTTAAGCATGATGGTGCTGCCAGATTGATACTGAATTGCTACAATTGTGATAGAGAACATATTCAAGCCTTCATTCAAAAGAATATTATTTGCCTGAAATCTGCAAGATGTTTTGTGATACCCAAAAAAGTGTGAGCCACAAAAGCCTGGAGCAGTGTTATAATTAAAGCTGTTGACCTTGGCAAGGGAAGGGCTGAGTTTGGCGATTATGCGTCCGCAGACCCACCCACACCACCTCAATTCAGTGGCACTCACAGCTTTTTGCAAGAAGCTTGCTTAAGCAGAGGCATGATCAAAGTCCTCCCAAAATATGTGTGTTTTTCATAGGTCAAATTTTAGCTCTTGTTTTGGATCTGCAGAGTTGCAAGTGTGATTTTAGCCTAAAAATAACCACGGGAGGTTTCTACCATTGATTCAAGTGGTCTTCAGATAAGACTCTGTGTGCATCAACACATTCCATGCAGCATGTAAAATTCATTTTAGTTTAAAGTTTATGCATAATTTATGCTGAGAAACACCCTGGTAACTGGCACGTTATTTATTTTTATCTTCTGTTCCACTCACCCTCATCTGTGGTCTGTGTCTCTGTTTTTCACATTTCTTTTCCAGAGATATTCTTTCTTCTCTCATGTATAATAGTCTTGTTTCTTTGTTGTTGTTTTTTTCTGGTTTTAACATCCATCTTAATCCACTTATCCACCACCCTCCACTTTTAAATGACTGTTCTCTTTACTACCAGTGTATTTTTTCTGTATTTTCAAATAAACCATTCCTCCCTACTTCCCTCTCATGCCTAAGCCAGCATGACACCTCTCCCTTATCTTTCCGTCTCATATATCATGTTGCAACAGTTTTCCATGTCTCTGCAACTCTAGATCTCTATCATCTTCTTACAGAAATGTTATTATTATCCTCTCCTCAGCATCAACATTCAGGTTTCCCTCGCTTTTCCAGGATAATCTCAATTTTTGCTTCAATAGTTTTGGATAAAAGATTCCTATACTTGCAAAATGTTCAAAGTTTGTAATTCTCTCACATCAAAAGTATTTGTTTTCTTCTAAATTCTACTCCACCACTTCTTCCCCCTCCCTTTGAACACACTTGCCTCTATTTTCCTTTACTCCAATATACTGTTTATCTCTTTCTTTAAAGAGCCAATTTCTATTGGGATTTTAATCCCTAATGTCAAAGTTTAAAAGGCAGAAATGTGATTTTTTTATCAGAATATACATAATATAATATTTCATTCCTTACTTGAATTCATGCAAATATCATACCGAACTTAGGATGAATCAGGAATCTGCTCTAAAGAATCTCCAATAGCTCCATAGCTCAAGACCTTTCATTGAAACACAATGGGCATATATAGAATGAAAGCTCTGAAGAGCCATTCAGAAGAAAATATGTAGTTATTTAATTAATTTTTTTTTAATCTTGATTTAACATTAAGTCCCTTTGGAAAGATCCACCTTGAGCATGATGAGCCCAAGGTTGTGAGAGTCCTGTGGCCTTGCAGAATGAAGCATTATGATATACAGTTCTGATGTCAGAAAAGAACAATCTACAAGCAAAAAATATCCGTGAAATAACTAGCTCAAGTCATCATAGCAGGAAGGAAGTATTAGACCAGTCTGGGACAAATAATACAGATGTCTATACTTAGGTTTGTCTAGAAGGCTATTAAAAAAATTATGCAGAGCTATTTATTGTTGACACCCCAGATAAACATCCACAGCTATATAATACCATAATACAAGATGAAAGTCAGTAGTAATCACAGAAAATGCTTTGCCAATTACCAAAATGTGTTTTTTCTTAAACAAGATTAGATATGTGTTATTACATAGAATACCCAGAAACTCCCAGTGATAATGCAGAGCTCCAGAATGTCAGCACTTTCAAAACAATTCGGTTAGCATATTTAAGCAGACTTGATTAGGGACTGAGGCCCACTTTCTCAAAGGTGATTAAGTACCTAACTCCCACTGAAATCAATTTACTTATATATGAATTTAAAATGGCTACAGAGATGTATTTTGATATAAAATTAATTTTAAATGTTTGCTCACCACTGCGGCAAGTATAGCAAGGTTAAACTCTGTTACCATAAAATATTTAAAGGTTTTCTTAAATATGTTATATCAGCATTAAAAAAAACCCCAAACCTACTTAAGGATGCCTGTCATTTTTATGATATCAAATTTATACCACATTTCTGATATTTTATTAAATGATCTTGCAAATTTAACTTCTATGGGATCCAGATATTAACATAGCAATAATTATAGTCACTTGGCATTTTCCAACCTTGTCATTATTTTCTCAAGCCGCAATCCTAGTAGGAACTGTGGAATAATTTAGCTGAAAAATCATAAAATCTGTACAACAACTTTAACACACAATTATTTTTATAATTATTCCTGACTTCCTAAATCATTCTGTTACCCTTCAGTTTTCTAAGTAGAATTGTTAAAAAGGACTTTTAATATTTACTGATGAATTTCAACAGAAACAGTCTCTCCTGTATCCTTGGGTTGCAAGTTTTCTTTACTCTCTGCTGTGATGATAAGCACCTTACATATTGAACAGCTGCAATAAAAAAACAAATGAAAAGTGAAGAGACTGTATGAGAACTGCAGCATATAGATGTAAAGAATTTTGCTGGTTTTCTCTTTTATTATTTCAACCATAGATCCAGCATCTAGAGCAATTGTTCAGTGCTTCATCCTGCTTTAAACTCTTTGCACAAAGGAAGCAAAAGGGAAACCTGCCCCCACTGCAAGGGTTAAATATTCATGTTTAGTTACTTTTCTGCCTATTAGGCTAGTGTTTATTCATGCAAGGATTTTTTCTGTGATACCAAGGCTGTTTACTTTAGTTAAATTCTTGGTGAAGGATTTCCTGAAATCTTGTGGAATGGTTTATCAATGAGGTGGTGCCACATGCCAGCTGTAAGGAGTTGCAGGGCTTTGTGAGAGAATGGGACCTGGAAAAAAGAAATAGCTGAGGAAATTAATCTCTCTGTAAGTATGAGATAATGCACATGGGAAAAATAATGGTAATTTCACATGCAAAAAATGATCTTTGAGGCCAGCGTGATCACTGGGGAGCAGTCAAGACAAAGGACGTGATGCATCTGACAGTATAGCTTGACAGGTTTTTATCTGAGAACCTTCGAGGTGACTGATTTTAACTTGCTCTTTCAAGGGAGCACCTAAACCAGTATATAATTATCTTGTACATGTGAAAACAGTTTTACCATTTTTGTCTTTTTTTTTTTTTTTGTATTGCCTGAAAATTCTCAGCTTTTCACTATGCCGTGTTTCTGCTATGAGTACTTAAAGCTGGTGATTTTTCTATGGAGAACAACAATGATCATCCAAAAAGATTTAAAAAACCAAACAAACAACAAACCAAACCAAACTTATACGTAGGTTCAGAAAAGATTTCTGAAAGCAAACCCTAATTGTTCTTTTATAATAGTTAATGTGTTTAACAAGCTGAAAGGAAGTCACAGGAAAAAGGTACTTGAACCAAGACCACAAACTTACACAAACTAAATGTCCTGGATGATTAGTGTCTCGCAACTTCTTGATAGCTGCTATAAAATATTCAAAACACTGGCTACCTATAATAAAGAGTTGAAAGGCCGCATAGTCTTTTTTGGAAGTTTAATAGTCTGTAGTGAAAGATCTTCCATTTGCTGGTTGCTTGGGAGCTGATATCAATACAGAAACTGAGCCCTGCCTGTTTGGAGGAGGAACAAAGTCATGCTGCTGGTGAAAAGTATCCCTCCAAACTGTAACAGTGGGCATTTCACATGCATTTTACAGCAAGGAGTTGTCTTACAGGCATCAGATCCCACAAACACTGTCTAGAGAGCAAACTTACTTTCTTAGCTTTTCTCCACTACATGCCCAGGCACTGAATGGGAAGGTGGAGGGGAGTGGAGGTGAGAAATAAATATTAAAATCATGTAGCTTAGTATTAAGCAAGGCTTAATGAGGACTTGGACTTACTCTGCTGGAAACAGTTTCAAAGAGAGGGATTCAGCTCCCCAAATCCGGACATTCAAAAGCTTAATCGTCCAGCTTAAGCTAATCACCTTATGTTTCTCTTACCTGGATCATTGATTAATTTGGGTGAATATCTCCTGGCTTTCAGAATGAATTCAAGAGCTGAGAAACTATGTGGGAAGGGAACTGTTGATAAGTGTGATAGATAAGACTGTTTTAAGCTTTATTTCTCTTTGAAGCTGTTTTCCAGTAGTCCATAAGGCAGAGTGCCCCACTTTGCTATTATCCTGAGGATCTTTGTACTCGGTATCATATATGCAAACTGCATTATCTCCATAGCTGTGCTAATCTACAGCCAGTCTCTCAGATTTGATTCTTTCCTCTTTTTGGTGATGTCGGAAGAAAAGCTGATTTAATACGGAGGAAAATTGAAAGTAAATTAAATTTTTAAAAAATATATGCCACTTCTCCTCTTCTCAAGTACAACAAAGATATAAAAGTATGTGAAATGACATTGCATTGCTATCTATTCCTAAGCTCTATTCTACCTTGTCAAGCAAAGGTAAAAGATTTTTCTTATTATGACAGAAAACGTTGAGGGTTTTTTTTTCCTATTTGGCAATATATGTCTGTGTTCATTTTGACCTCCAGGACATGGACATTCAGTCATAGTATTCAGAATTTCAGATGAATACTAAGGAAAATACTTCTTATGAGCATTAGTAATTTACTCAGCATGAAGATGACTGTTAGTAGTAGAATAAGCTATTTGCTTTGATAATAAGCTGTGGCTGAAATGTCGACATTAGTAATTAGTTTAAATATATGATTTCATTGCAGAGAGAATTGGGCATTGCAGTCAATTCAAAAGAATGTGTTTAAGGAACTAGAGAAAAGGTGAACACGTTTCCTAATCTAGAGAGATGAACAGTGGGAAGAGTAACAATAAAATATAAAAAAAAATGAGATATAAATTCAAAAGAGAAAAATATTCACCCTTATTCCAGTTTTTGATGTCTTCTAGATAACCATTCATCCCAAACTCAAAAGAAAATATATTTTCAGTGCATTCTTATGAATATCTCAGAATGGAAAAGCTCAAATTAAAGCAAATTTCTATCATTATGATTACACTGCAATTTTTTGAGATTTTTTTGAGAAATAAGTACGTCTAGGTATTTGCTTGAGAAGCACATGTGAAATATAATTCCTATGACTGGAAATAAAGTTTTCCTTTAAGATACCATTTTTTAGTTTCCAGAGAAAGCTTTATTTTCTTTTAGGTATGCATTAGAAATGAAAGGATTATGATGCTTGCTTGCTGTTTTTACTGAAATCTAGATTGCTAATTAAAACACGACATAGAATAATTGTCTTTCATACTTCTAAATCTTGTATTTTTGCTGCTTGAATTTCAAATAGTCCAACAGAGATAAGTAGTTAATTTAATTTTTCCAACTGATTGTTATAATTGTTACTTGAATCAGCTGGAAAATAGCATTAGTTTTGGGGTTATTGGGGAATGAGCTCAAAGGTTAGGAAATGCTGAATAGTTATACGAATTTATGCAGGTGGATCTGCTTCACACCTCTCCTTCCTTTTAAATCTGTTTTAAAACAGGATATGTGGATATAATACATGGGGAAATCCTCTAACTAATTTTCAAAAAGTAACTTTGTAGTCTTGCCATTTTCTACTGTTTTTTTCTTTAATTTCCTACTCACATTGCCTTTGCCATTGCTTAGACATTGTGTTACATCTGAATCTAAGAGGACTATAACAGAATCCTAACTTTAGGGTAAAATGGTGATGAACTGTTAAAAATTTTACAGAAATAAAAGGAGGACATTTCTAACTTCTACTTTTCAACTGAATGTTAAAAATACGTATCTTGATCAAAAATTTAGACAGCACTATTAACTACAGGGAGGTTTAGTCATGGAACATGACTAAAAAGAAGTGTATGAAACAGTAATGAAAAGTCCTGATTCTAAGAGGCTACAAAAGCTGGGAAAATCTTTCCTAAAATCTTCTTTCTACTAATTCCTCCTTTTATTCCTTTTCTCAGCCGAGATGCATGATGATGCCTGTTTTCCAAAACACAAGCATGTTTCTAAAGGAGCATAAGTAGCTAAATTCAACAGATTTCCATGATGCTTCAGACTTTCTTTTTAACTTAAAGCACATATTTATGAGCTTTCCTAAATTTAGATTTTCTTTTTCTATAAGATTATGCTCTTTATATTTGATAGGGAAGATAGAGAGAATAGGTCATATCACTGACATGTAATTACAGAAGTGCACAGTAAAATAGGCAAATTCTTTGATCAATAAGGCTCTTTTTCATTATATAGCCTCTTATGACCACATGCTCATTAGGAAAGTCATGAATTCAAGTCTTTTATGAGAACTTCATTGGTATAAAGAATGTATTTCAAGAACTAGTATCTCCAATTATCATTCTGATGCAGTCTAGCAGTGTTGGAAATTAATGCCAGTCACAAGATTTCCTTTGAACTTCAGAAAAGCAAGGCTGGAGCAGAGTATACTGCTGCCTTCTGAACTTCAGAATAGTTTAGGGACCCTCTTTGCATACTGTACAGTGCAAGTCTTTGACTCTAGCATGGATAATGGCAGGAACCTTGAAAATCAATTACCTTTAAATACAGAACAAGGAAATCCTTTTGATTTCTTATCTAAAGCACCTGGGACACATGGTGTTTAACTCTAATTTAAAAGACATGCAAATCTTGTTAAAGGCACCGAAATGAAAATATATTGCCTCTTCCCACTTTTTTAGAGTCACTGACAGCTGCCTGCCTTAGACATAGACATATAGACATAGCCAGCACAATCCAGGTTTCACATTTCCTCTTGTGCTTGGCTCTTGAATAGGCCAAGGTGTCTGACTTATGAGCCGTGCTTACACTCATGGTGCCAGAGTAAGATGTAAAAAATACCAAAAAATTTCTTTTAAACACATGCCCGGACTTCACCAGCAGAAACTCAGCAGAAAGCAGGGGAAAGTAGAAGCTCACTGCCGTGTGGAAGCAGCAGCCCCTTCATCTGCCACTGCTTTTCAGGGAAGAATGGATTTAAAGCACTGAAACCGTAGCACTGAGTTTGAGGCTATATCCTTTTGTCAGCCTGTTTCAGGCTTTTTTGGTGAGGAGATGGGGCACAACACACAGTGAATGCAAATGTTTATGTCTTTGGACTCTGGAAGAATTGCCTTTTACACCAGAGAGAGAAATATGCTAAGTAGTGAATCAAAGATTTGTGCAGAATGAAGTTGATCAGTGCAAACCGAGCTCTTCATTTTGTCCCAAAGAAGGAAGTCCTTATTGCATCCACATGTTCTTCCAAGGCTTGCTCAGTCAAGGCTAAGGCCACTCAGTTTTTTTGTCCTCCTCTTGAGCAATATGTATCCATAAGACAAAAGGAAAAGTTCCTGGCCCTGAAAGCACTCCAAGCAACAAGGGAAATCAGAGACATCGGAGTCAAACATTGAAGTGGAGATTTCCCCTGCCCAGCTATCAATTCTGTTTTCTACTGTCTATGGCTGCCCCTCATCTTCGAAGTGAAAACCATGTGAAATGTCCTCTCAGGTCGGGAAAACCTTGCTGGCTGTCCATTTAAAAAGATGCTTCAAGAAGTTTTTCAAGATGCAAACCAAGGAATTTATTTTTATATTTATTCCCCTGGTCAAGTGTAACCTCAGGGAAAATCATCTTTATTAAAATAACTATCCTGACACCTGCTGTGGAATGGGTGATAGGATTTCCTTTTGAAAGTCTTGGTTTGTACTTTATTAAGTTTTTCAATTATATAAAGAGATTTCAAATTGTGTGTTTTTCTAGCTGGATAATCTAATCTTCATTTCTCTGCAAATCAAAGTTTAACCATTTTTATATTCACATCCTATTGCTTGGAGTATATCTGGACTACTAGAGAAAATTTTAGTGCTGATAGTAAAGATTGAAACAGAAAGATGCACATTTTTATGTGCTTAATTCAAACATGTCACTTGTTCAATAATTTAGAAGAAGGGTTTATGTAAGGAAAAGTAAATATTATTTATTCTTCTGTGAGAGTCTTTTACAGCCATCACCCTTATAGAGAGTGGCTGAGCTCCAGAAATCAATATTTATTTCCAGCATATTTAAGCTTCTTATATAACTAGAACATTAAGTTTATAGAGCTATGTAAAATATCTGATTTTAAGACTGTGACAAGTGTTTAGTGTGATAAAAATATATTTGTGGAGTAAATGCTATCCACTGGTGAATATGTTACATGAAAACAGTTGTGAGGGATGAATACAACACTTCCTAGCAAAAGACACTCTTTTCTCTAGTTCTGCCATAGAAAATATCAGAGAATTAAGTCCATCACAAAACTTCAGCCATTTCTGCAGAAATTCATCGAAGTCTCAGATTCAATACTTAACATTTGAACACAATAATTTTTTTTTTTTTGCTCTTTGATGTTATACAGCTGGAAGGAGATAGAAATAATGAAGGATAATCTGACTGCTTATAGGTTTGGTTACCTGAACCAACCATTTTCAAATTGTACGTGGTCTTTTTGAATTATTCTCATACTTACCTCTAAGAGATTATTAAATTCAATGAAATTTGTGGGGTTTAGATTGGCTGAAAACTGAGACTCGAAATTAAGTCTTTTTAGGCTCTGGTTCTTTGAGAGCTGAAGCTGGTGATACAGTTTTATGTGTTGAAGTCGTACTGTCTGAATTACACCTAACTTTCCAATAAGTGTAATTCCTCTGAAAGTAGTGCTCGATAAGCTCTCATTATATTTTTTTCCTGTCATTGATATTCTTTTACGTGGTTTTGTTCAGAATTGACCTTTCTCATTTAGTTTTCACTAGGTTAGAATGAAGTGTATATTTTACAGGCTTGGACATATAAGACAAGGATGGCATTAGAATTTGATTTTATCTATATGTTTCCTGACTATATCAAAGCTACATCGCGTTTCATAAATGTGCTGAAGTGTTGTTCTGGCTCTTGATTCTCGTTTCTTTTTCCCTAAAGCAGACAATTTCTTTCAATCATTGCTGCCTAATCTCTGACTTTTGCCTATCTTTTTCCTCTATTAAAAAACAAAAAGGAAACTGGAAATAAAGAAGAAATGAAATAAATATGGCATATTTTCTATAAAAAATAATTATTTATTGATAAATTGAATTCAATCTAAATTCTACCCAAGCAAGCTTCTCATATTACTTTTCCCTAACTTTGTGATACTTTTAGGTGTGTCCTGTTACTTCACTCTTCCATATGACCTGATTCTATGCATTTTAAATATAATTCTAACCTTCATAAAAAGTTATTTTGTAATGGACTAGTTTGGTGAATAGCCCTTCTTATTCTTACAGCTTTTTGTCCTGTGTGTTTGATGAGCTGTAAACTTAGAGTTTTCATTTGAACTGCTTTGAAATTTGAAGTCCTTCTATTCACAGTTTAAGTTGACATGTATTATTAAATGTATATATGCAGTCTACAATCTACAAACAACAGTAGAGAAGGGTCATCCAAAAGATGGGGTAATTCAAGTGCAGTTGGAGTGCTGGCCATTTTTGACCCCTTCAAATTTTAGATTAAGTGAGTAAAGTCTCTTCATTTTAAAAATACAATTTCTCGCTTGGTTTTATCAGGTGTGCCCTGAGGGATTTAATGGAAAAGGGTGAGAGGGAGAAGAGAAAAAACCACAAAAGTGCTTTGTATGTAAGAAGACTTATGGACTATTTTGTTGTCTTTCCCTGATAATTTGAAAAGGTCAGTTGCCATATTAATTTAATAATACACTGATTTTATTTATAGACATAGATGTCTTTAAATTAAGATAGTATTTTTTTTTTAACAGACAGTTTTTCCTTTACTTATTTTAATTTAGATCTTATTTCAGTTTAAGTCTGAAACCCTTCCAACAGCAGTTAAAGAAAACATTGGAAAGATAATAACAGGCAGAACCATCTTTCATCAAAGCTCTACTTTAGATGTGCATAAATACATAAATGAGTGAAATAGCAGGCCAGAACTCTCACCATGAAACATTATTGCATAGAGTTTTAGGGTGGGGAGATTTTGTTAAATATTAAAAGGTCCTCTTGCTCTTTCTAAATCTGATTTTCACAGGATGCTCATTAGTCTAAGATATATTGTAAAAGTCATTTTCTCATTTTTTAATCTCTCCAAAACAAAACATTTTAGTAAATGGGATGCTTTCTCAATTTAAAATCAAATTCTATTTAATGAAAATCATTGCTGAGCTGCTCCAGACATTGTCAAAGAGGTGACTTTTGAATTACAAAGTGGGTGCATAGGCATTTCACCTTTGAAACTAAGTCCTCAATTTTTCTTCAGACAGCATGAGGTTTCTCTGTCCCTCTAAAATCGCTGAGCTTTGAAGAGACATGTTCTCTGTGGGCTAAACATCTCTGTGGATTTTCTGTCAATCCCTGTGAATTTGTTAGGTTTATAATGATTTTTCCCAATCTCCTCCTCCAGTGGCAACCTTCCTTTAGTCTTTTCAAGGGGTTTTTCTTTCAAGAAATTGTACAAAATTAGGGAAGGAATGATCTTTACAGTGATAAATTCTGCCTAAGAAGAATAGTAATAGCAATAATAATAACAACAATAATAATAATAACAATAACAACAACAACAAAATAACTCTTAGTAGTAGTAGTAGTAATAGTAGTAGTAGTATATTTTCATTTTCATTGTGGACAAGTGATACATCAAGATTATGTAATCAAAAGATGTCTTTCAGGTTTTATACTATCATTTGTATTGATATTAATTTAATTGATACCACAATTAAGGATAACATTACTATCATGGGAATAAAGGATGTTATGGCAAAAGGATAACTAAAAATTTAATCACAGAAGGAAGACAAAACTAAGGAAATGAGAAGAAAACTTGATCTGTGATTACAAACTGATAAAATTGTTTTGATCATGCCCTATTAAGAAATCAATAACTGTAAAGATCAACCTAGACAGCTTAACTACCTATCAATAATTATTTAATAATTATACTTTCATGGGACACAACAGGACTAGGTGGGACTTAGGCAACCCTCCATAATGGAGAAGGTACCTGCTACTTTTCAAAGCACTTTTAGCTTGGTACAAGTACTGAAAAATGCAAAGCTTGAGATATTGCAGGCTTTTGGAACTAAATATACTTTATACGATTTTTTAATTCCTATCAGGAAGGAAGGGACATTTAGGGCAGCTGCTGAGGGTCTAGAGAGTAAGTCCTATGAGGAAAAGCTGATGGATCTGGGAGTGTTAATCCTTGAGAAAAGGAGACTCAAGGGAGACCTTATCACTCTTTACAACTCCCTGAAAAGGGTCTGGAGCCTGCGGGGGTCGGTCTCTTCTCCCAGGAAACGAGTGACAGGACAAGTGGAGATGAGCTGAAGCTGCACCAGGGGAGGTTCAGGTTGGATATTAGGAAGAATTTCTTCACTGAAGCGGTGTTTGAGCACTGGAACAAAGGTGATGAAGTTGTCATTCCTGCAAGCCTTCAAGAAATGACTGGACATGGCATTTCTTGATATGGTTTAGTAGACATGGCAGTGTTCAGTCAAAGGTCAGACTCAATGGCCTTGGACATCTCTTCCAGCCTTAATGATTCTATGACACTATGATTCTTCTATGATTCGACGATTCTATGAATAGAAAGAAGTCAGCTGCTTCCCTACAACTGTTTGAACCAAATTGGTCAGAAAAGCTGTGTGAAAGGTGCTGTGAGAGGTCTGCAAAGAGCCACATACAGAAAAGATGACAAGGCTGCAATAATGTCACTGCACAGGAGTAGTTATCAGACAGCTGGGGCTCCCCACAAGACCTTCCTCCAGCACGCAGCCCCCTGAATGAGCATTACTGAGCGGAAAATTAGAGTTTTCCTGTCTGCTTCTGGTTGTGAAGAAGGGGCCATGATGGCAGAAATGGTAGTAATTCAGCTGGTGGTCAACAGCTTTGAGTGCCTCTAACAAAAGTGATGTCATATTTTCATTGGTATCTAGCCTGAGGTGGTGATCAGCATAAATGAATTCAAATAGTTATTTATATATTTTTGCCCTTTTTGCTTTATATCATTCATGCATTTCCTCTTGTCTCTTCCATTCCTCTTTGTAGAAAAAGGGACAGGCAGGTTGAAGAGCCAGCCTACCTTGCAGAACTCTCTGATCATCTCTTGCTGCTTCTCCTGTCAATAAAAAACAGTGCCCCAGAGAACCTTTTTGGTCTGACTTATGTGTTTGAAGGCCTCTTTCAGAGGAATAGTGAAGAGATAACCTAATTAAATCTGTTGCCTCTAACATCGCATAGATGCAAATAATGATAATTGGATTTTTGCAGTCAGATTTTGTTTTTTAAACTCACACTACTGATGTCGGATGTGAGTGGGATTTTTCAGAAACCTAGTTGGGATAACTCTATTTTCATTGAATTCCTTGAATTTCAGTGGGAATTGATACAGGCTCTGGTTTTGTACCTGTAAATTAAACGCTTCATATCAGTGAAAGGCCGCCTGCATAAAAATCCTATCTGACATTTTTATAGTCATCTTCTAAGCAGAACAGCATTTTGAGATTTTACTGTCACAGTGTTATTGAACAGAACAAAGCCATTTCCTGATTGAAATTAGTGTGATTGCACTTCTGTGCATTATGTTCCGTTGTACTAGACTGTGCTATTAAAATGCAAGTATTTCAAAGAAATGACTGCTTTTTAGACAAATTTCACTCGTCTAGATCACTACATAAACTTACATTGCTCTGAAAAGATTATTCTTATGTATGTTCACTTATCATGACAAGTTTCTGAAGTAACTCAGTGTTGCTAGTTTATTTACACACTTAATTCTCATAGTATCTCTCTGATTTCATAGGCAGGTATGTGAGCTCATTAGAGCCATAAATAATTTGGTAAACCAAAGAGATAAAAGCCTTTTCAACACAGTCACATAATGAATAGGAAGGACAACCAGTGACCATCTTTGAAGACAGCAACTTTCAGATTTAGATACATCAGTCAGTTTAGATAAGCTTTAAAAAGTGAACTCTACTAAGTTAAAGGCAGTTTTCTGATTCAGATGTGTGGCATAATGACACAGAAAGAGTGTAGTGACTATACTGAAAGAATGTTGATCAACATCAGCCAGTCACTTATTTTATCTATATTCAATCCCAATTTATCAATTGCAAATAAGAATTAATAGCTAGTCTTCTAAAACATAAATGATGTACTCTCAATTGCCTGTGTTACTCTTTAACTATAGATCTTCAGTTGCATAGAAATATTACATCCCATTGGTTTTGCCTTTTTACTTGTGAATATTTTATCTGTTCAAGCAGAAAAATTCAGTTGGCAATGTCCTTATTTGAGGGCGGAAATGAAAATGACAATGAAAGAGAACTCACTACAAGCAGAAACTTTAATAAAAATACTGAATTTTAATTAATTGATAATTACTATTCAAAACACTAGATAATGTCACTCAGCCTATCAGAATGCATTCCTTTGTGTAGAGGAACTAGGCATTCTCTTTCTATTTTTATTGTACAAGTTTTGAATTTCCTTTCATGTTACTCTTAATTCCACATGAAAAAGAATATAGAAATTCTCTCTCCTCCTTTCTTGCTTGTAGACCTAGTATGCTTTAACATAATCATCGAATTAATTTCTTCCAGTGTAAGTCTGCAACTGCTTTGCAATTTGCCTTCCTCCTTTAATCCATACTCTTCAACTTAAAAGCAACACATTTTTTGCTTTTTATTTTAAATTTTAAAATATTTGTTCTCAAATATGCTTCTATGCCAGCTTAAATAAAAATCTGGATCTGCAAGGGACTGTGCATAATTGAATGAATACAAACATGACATTTGTAGTACTCTGGAAGTGACTAGAAAGCCTTAGAAAATTTTGATATGGCTTTTCATTATTTATTTAATTAATACAAAGATTATTTTTTCTCAACGTTTCTTGTACCTTTCTTCCTATTCCCAAGCAACTATATTTTCGTAACTTCTCATTTTATTTGGCTTTTTTGTTTATTAATTTTTTGGGGAAAAGAAGTCATTGCAATTAGAAAAGTCCTCTTAGGACAGAAAGCAAAGCCCTGCCAATACAGAACTGCAACACAGAATATAGTCTCTTGTGTTTTACCCACTTAATTTTAATTGTTTTGAGGAAGATCTAACACATTGTAGAATACTCTCAAGAGAAAAAAAGTGGAAATACCCTTTCTCACTTACAGTAAGTCATTCTTCAAATTCGGATAACATTGTCCTTTTCTCAGTTTGATCTCATTATTTCTAGATATATCCCATTTGTATTTTTAAATAATTACTCTTGCCCCTTGGTGTTTACCTTCTCATTGCTTTTGACAGATATATCTTCTCCCTCTCCCCCCACTTAATTGTTGGTTAGTCAAGCTGTACATATTTAATCTTTTTAAGCTTTTCTTAGGCATCATCCCTTCCAACCCATCAAGCAGGTTCCCCTCTCTTTGCTCTGAATTCTTTTCACCGTGTCAAAGCACAAAAGTTGGAGCTGATTACCCTTGTCAAGTGTTCTCCAGTTCAAATTTGAAAGGATAGTCTGATCTTTGTTGATTTGCAAAGAAATTACAGTGTTATCCCTTGTTTATGATAAGGTCCAGTTTTCTACACTCTGCAGCAATGCAAAAACATCTTCATAGGGATGCTGCTACTGTAAAATATCCTAAGAGCACCAAGGCACTGGCTGATGCTTTATCAACTTAATTTAAAAATAATCCAAACTTAAAAATACAAATTTTCATGAGACTTTTTTGTTGTGGTATAGATAGATACCTGTGCTTATGGAGGAGTTAATATCATGAAAGGACCAGCAGGAATGGAAATATTTTCATGGTGTCGCTTGAGAACTTGCCACATTTGAAAGGAGATGGTGAGACTAAATGCACAGAAGGTTATGAGGATAAAGTGTAATGACTTGGCCCAGAAATCAGTGTTAATCTCCTGTCATGAGCTGCAAAAGAGATTCTGACACACAGATTACAACAGAAAACACAGACCATGTTAGTACAGCCAACGATGGAAAGGATTTCTGAAAATAGCAGAATTATTATACTAACAGTATTTGCCAACACCGCAGCCTCTGCAAGTTTTGTCTGATGTTGTTTTTGCAATCAATTGGTCTTCCCTTTAAAAGCCCAAATGAAGTTGGTAGGGTACATCTGAATTACTATCTGTGGGTAGAGTTTATCTGAAACCACAGCTTTATTGGCAGGTGATACTGCAGCTCAGAAACAGATGAGCAGCTCTTGCTGTTTCTCTGACGCCACTGGCTTCTTATGCAATCTAAATAAATTACTGAGAATGGCTCTCTAAATCAGGGATTTGTTTTGACCAGCCTTGAAAAAAATAACATGTGAAATACCCACACTGGGAAGAAGATGGGAGATGAATTTTCTCACTAAATCAAACAAATTAAGCAAACAAAAAAAACCTCCACCATGTCAATGCATTTGTAACTAACCATAGGGAATATATCAATTTTCCTGTGCTTATAGGCATATTTCTATTTCTAAAGAGTTCTCTCATGTTTACTGGAGTGGCTTGATTTCAAAGAGGGAAAAGAATCCCAAACCCTAAAACTATACTTACAGGTAGAAATGTCATGTGCTGAAATCTGTATATATATAAACATAATTTTAAATTAATATAAACAAAAATATTTATATCAACATATTTTCTCCTGTTGCTACAAGAACATCTTGATGAAAGTTTTAGCCAAATGTCTGTTTGTAGACTCTGATACCCTACCATTATTACTGTTTACTGTTTTAAAAAAGTCAATAAAACTACTGTATTCACATTTAAACCAGGTCTAAACATTCAATTTTAGTCCAAAACATTTAAGTTACCTCTAAATGCATAAATAAAAATTAGAAGGAAAAACCAGGAATACCCTATCAAATGATTAATAAAATCTTTTTTTAAAATAAGCTGCACCTTTGAAAATAAGAACATAAATTATATGTCCTGGATGTACCTTATCAAATATACTTGCTTGCCCATGGATCTTAGCTTTTGAAATGGCTTAATTCTGAATCTTTTCTTAATTTCTCTTTAAAATATTGTTAGAACTCTGGTTTAATTTCCACTTGACTCTCTTTGCTCACTAACTCCTTAAGCTTTCTACTTCTGACAGATTACAAAGGTATCATTAAGTAATGCAAGTTCATGTCTTATTAGTAGACAATCCTGTTGACCTTCATTTCCCCATGTCCCATCTTGCATCCCATTTTAATGCTGGCAGTCTCATTTTTGCTTTAGCTGGGCTTTTAGCTTTGCGCTTATAAAACAGGCACAGAAAGCCATGAGTGCTTTGGTGCCCTGATCTCACCTTGGAACTGTGGCTTTTCAAAGCAGGCTAAAGGGTAATGACCATCAATGTTTTTATCCCTTTGTTATTTATATTTGCATGCTACTGTTTTAGTAAAAATTACTCCTTTCTTTCTGAAAAGGCTGCAAAGTGTAAAGGCATGGGGAGTTTGTGCTCTCATTGCCATTAACTCTGCTGAGCCAAGACAAAAGAATTATTTTTAAGTTTCACCGTTCTTCAGCCTTATCACCTGGTCCATTCCCTGGATTTGATATCAAAGCTCCCGTGTGGAACTAATATGGTCACACATACATTAACCTGTGACGTTCATGCTTGATGGCAGTGGTTAGCTGAAGCTTCTCCGTGGTGTTTCTCCTCCTGTGCACAGATCACTTTGACCTGGCTTTAATATGCACGGTTTGATTGACCCCGACCAGTAATGAGTAAAGCCCTGAAACAAATAAGGTGTGGTAATGATACTAATCGCCCTCTAAATCTCTGTAAAACAAGCTGGTATGAAAAGGACATAGCGAATTTAATGCCAGGAACTTTGTTTTCTTGGCAGAGGGGTATTAAGCAAGCTTTTGCAAAGTACATGTTGTACTGCCCTTTCATTTCAAGCCGATGAAGGAAGCAGAGACATCATCTGTCATGGGGGTGAAAAGCTGCCAGGTATCTCAAAACCTCATCTTTCATCTTCAGGGAGGAAAACTGAAATTAACACTGCTGATATGAAGGCAGGTATAAAATCACATGAGTTCAAGATGTGGATCTAGATATAGACATTCACCTTAAAATATGAAAAAGGAGGAAAGCGGAACTCTTCAGCTGAGTAAATCTTAGTTGTTCTGTATTTATGACAAGCAGCATCATAACTGTAAAGAACAAGGGAAAAATAATTCCGCATTCTATCCTGAAATCTCCCTTTTCAATGTCAAATTCATTGCATTAGGATGGTTTTAATGGAGGTACTTATTTTACCTCTTTTGAAACCTTTTTTCAGCCAGACAGTATAAACAACATGAAGCATTTGCATTTCTGAGTTAAAGAAAATTGCCTGTAGTATGTCTTAAAAGTTGTAAATAGTCATGAGCCATTACCAATTGTTTTGTCAATACCCACACACAAATTTTCCCTTTTTGTTATGTACATCTCTTCAAAGATGCTTACACAAAGCACAGTATTTCACAATAATTTTATATTGGTTTTTAAATACTATCTCTAAAACACCTTTTGATTAAATGTAAGCTTTACATACCTTGACAACTTGTGAAAATTAGCTCTCTGCCTGGCCTAATTGTATTTCACTGAAGTTTTCCATCAAGTGTTTCCCATCTATTCTACTTGTCTGGAAACAGACACCCTGAAATATGGAGCAGCTTAGTGGGTGCAGGCTTTTTTCATGCTGTATGTGTCATTCCTGAGCTGCTGACAGCCACCTGAGGACTGAGATCCAGAAAGAGCAAAAGGCTGCTCCCAACCAAGTGTGATTGTTTCCTTGGTGGCAGAAAAGATAGAGTAATTTTCTTCCTTCCTGTGATATGTATTTGAAAAGTCACTTCTGTATGACATGGAAGGGTTTTTTTCTCATAATACTAAAACTGATCAACTGTGTAACAAGAACTGTGTTATGATCTTGAACAGGCTTTACAAAAGGTGAGGAGTGTTACAGTGAGGACTGATTCGAGGTGTTTCAAATATATCCACCCTCTCCTTCAAATGGGGCCTTTTTTGTGTTACATCTAGTAATTACTGAATTACTGAATTCCATTATAAGGCAGACAAATTCATCATAAGTAAATTTCTCTAAGGTCTGACCTTTTTTGTAAAAAATTTTCTATTGACAGTATTGGGACACCTGATGTGACAGAACAGCTTTGGAATGATGTGAGATAGGTTTTAATTTCCTTGTTTACTAGACATAACAATGGATAAATATTGGCTTTATTCAATTTCTAAAAATAGATTCCTTAAAAAACTCAAAAATCCAACAGGTAATCCAGGTAGTATCAAGTAATCCAAATAAAGTTCTCCTATATATTTACTCTAGAGATATCTGTAGTTTTATACCATTCAAAGATCTCTCACAAGCTTGAAATTATCTGAATAATTTATCCTTACTATGCTTTTATCAAACTTAATTATTAAATTAACTGTTGATTTTTTTTTCCTGAATTGTGGAATATGATGTGGAACTTAACTCATAATAATTCAACAATAAATAACATTTTTTCCTCAGTGAAGTGATTCAATTTTACCAGCACTTCAACAAATTATTTTCTCTAACATAAAATTGTTTTCTCTCTCAGATATTCCCTTAGCAATTGTGTTTTACTGTCCGTGAGAGAAGAGGGTTATATCAGGTATAAAAACCTAATTTTTGTTGTGCCAATGATTACCTGCAGGTTTAGGTATTGAAGATGTGGCTCCAGAGTCTCTAGGTGGGGGTTTCTGGATAGAAGCTCTGAAAAAAAGACTGCAGAAAGTCAGGATCTTCCAGCTTTTTCAGATTGTGTGCATCTGCAGCAGACAGGCTCCAAAAATGTGTCTCTGGACATACAGGAAGAAAGACAGGTTTAATTAGCAACAGAAATTATCAAGTCCTTTGAAAATTTTTGGTGATTAGCTTGTATGGATAAAGTTGTCATTCTTCTCTTGCCTATGGGACGCTGGTCTACAGCTGGGTCCCCGTGCAGCTTTGAAGAAAGTAAAAAGGCAGCAAAGAGAGAACACTTCTTTTTGCCAACCCACTGTTAATAGAAATAGAAACCCTAGTCAAAGTAAGATTGTGCCAAAAGTTATTAAAAATAAAATGTATGTTAAAAAACAAAAAGACAAAAGCAAGGAATATGCAGTTCTTTGTTATTCCTAGGGATGAGAACATGATAACTTATGTCCCAAAGGAGACAGAAGCATCAGAGTAGCAAGATTAGTTTATATTTGTTTGATGACCAAGGAGGAGACATGGAGCAAGCAGTATTATCATCAGAAGACCTCAGTGCTGATTTACAAAGAGAAAGGGGATGTTGACTGTAGCTGCACTTTAATTATTTATGAGAGCAAGGAAAACTAAAAAGAGGGATATCAGGATCCTTCGAAAGAGGGAGCAGGTAGGTTGTTACTATATTGTCTTTGGCATGTAGCATAGGGTGGAATTCAGACCACTGCTTCTAAGTATCAGAATAGTTATGGATATGGCAATTGGTACAGTATTGCACTGTATTGCCCCATAGTTAGACAGAAGGATGGAACAAGTCAACCTAGAAATCCCCTCAGAGGCCATAAATATGATTCTGCACTGCTGGATAAAATGAAGTCAGAATCAACAGCCCTTCTGTTCTGCTTCATTTCAAGAAGCTCGATTGTTGAATGTTGCTCTTTGAATGACTTTTTTTTCCCTCTCTCATTGTGGCAAGGAAAAAATCAAACAAAATAATTAAAATTTGATCCAGCCCTTATCTATTTTTCCCTAACTGAACATAGCTGCCTTTTAACAAGTAAATAATCCTTCCTACCCTTGAAGCTCTTCTGAGTTGTTTTAAATTAATCGTTTTACTTGATTGACAAACTAACACGCTTATATCTTATTTTTTTAGGACATAACTGTGTCCTTCACTCACAAAACATAATTATGTGATTGTGTCAGAAACTCCAGGAAAAATGTTAGCCCGAAAGTTAAGCCTGACTGTAAAACAAAACCCAGACTTTCAATATTATAACCTCTGAGCAAAAATTAGCATACCAGTTCCCTAGGCAATCCCAGCACACACAAAGCACAAAGGATCAGGATTTCATCCTGACAGATGTGCTATTGAGAAAATGGCCACTTTTGGCTTTGTGATTATTTGCTCAGATGTTTAATCTTCACACGCTAACAGAACTTGAAGAATCTGGCTGCAAAGCTGTTCACACGTGCCCGACGCCACGAGCGCGACGTGCGCTCGCGGAGCTGAGCACAGTGCCCCGACAGGGCGGCAGCAACCGAGGTCAGGCTCAGCACATGGATCTCCTCATGGCCAAAAAGGCAGACCCAGCCACAGGCCCTGAGGGCTTGTTTGCTCTTCCCAGGGCAGCATGGCACAGGAGATTTGCACTGACCAGCTCCAGCCCCGAGCCACGCTCTTCCAGCTCCTCTGCTTTTCATCCAGGCGTTAGAGGGGGTGTGGGATGGAAGAGCTCCCTGCAAAACCCTGGCCTTCAGAGCAGAGCCTCTTCCTTTGAGGTGGGACACTTCTGCAGCCAAATCTGCCTTCAGCCCCCACTTTGCAAACCAGATGTTGGAAGGAATATTTTCCAAGGATATCACGCTGCCAAGACAAGTACCCTGGTTAATCATGCTGTGATTATTAAGTGCCCCGCCCTGAGGATCTGCAAGTGATGAAAGGACAGGGTTTGGCACTGGTGTGCATCTGCCAGGTTGGTCAGGTCAAGCCAATGCCAGTAGAAGGAGCAGCATTACTCATATGAAATGTGCCTCTACACTTTTTTCCCTAATAGCTGTCAAGTTCCTTTTTTTGAAAATAAACCATTTAGATTCACCAGCTCAGGTCAGCTCAAGGCTGGGAATTCATTTTCATCTTCCCCTGATACAGCCATGCCCTTAGAGACAGGTCCTTCCTTCTCATCTGCTCTCTACTCTGATAGGGTCTCAGGTCAGGAGGGTTGGAAAAGTTCCTTTATTTAAAAATTTTTCTACTTATTCACACATTGTGACACTTGTGACATAAACACCAGGATGGACTTGTCAGCAGAAGGAGGTTGGTGCATCCCCACCTCTCAATATAGACACAGTGTGCAGTTGCTTTAGCAAAAGAAATCAGAGACAATGCTAACATCAAAATGCAATCTTGCCATTTGCACAACAATGGTTAATATAGAACTTTTTAATTATGTTAGCTGTCCTCCAGTAATTGTGCACTTAAAAAATACTGTGGAATAAAACATGCATCTCAGAGAGCTATGCATTACTTCCACAAATTCTAAAAGAGTGCCTTCAGATTAGGAGACAAGCAGCACAAATCACAGCAATGAGATATGCTTGTAAACATGTAAAGCAATGTAGGTAATAAATACATCGAGTATTTTTATATAATTTACCGTTAGGTGATTAAATATCAGTGCAAATGTTTCTCAAAGTAATTCCTAAATATTTTAACCTTTATTTATGTTTGATACATGCCAATGTAGTTACCTCTGTGTGAAATGTTGGGCTTAATTCTTTATCACATATTGGTCTCCTCATTTTTATTTTGTTACTTTTATTTATGATTTACTCCAAAAATTACTGAGAGGGGTGGTTCAGGTCCTTCATATCTGGGAACAGTAGTACATCTCAGACACTTCAGAAATACCAGGATGAATGGCTTCCAGAAACAGATATAATAATGTGAAGGATGTAGTGACTATCTGTACTACCATTGCTTGGTACATTTTCAGCTGTTTCATAAAATTCATAGAAAATTTCTTAGTAGGAGATTTTCACATGTAGTCTGCATATTAAATTTGGACTCAGAACCATTGCAGTCATGTAGCTTGGGTTTCAATTAATTCACATTTCCAAATTCCAGCAAAGCTATTCCTGCAAACTGTCCAGATGCCTCAGAGACAGGAGTTACCTTTCCTGGTGACTATGGTGCAGGAATGGAAGTGATAGAAAGGGCAAGAATGTCTGGACCGAAAAGATGAATGTGTAACTCCAACAAGGACACAAGGGTGAGCTTTAAGAATGACAGCTTTGTGGAGAAATGTCTTGCAAAACATCTTAAATTTATACAGAAAATTATGTTTGGATCTTAGTTTATTACAAATCCAACTGCTGGTTGCAGATGCTGATTCTATCACGGAAACTCACCTGTTTGATGGAGAATAGGTGTCCCTGGGCATGAGGGCATATGCCAACAAACTGGGAGTCCAGCCAAGATGACAGATCAGAAAAATGAGGTACCAGCATTGCAGCACCCATAAAGTATCATGGCAGAATACCAGAGTGGAGAAAAATTTCCAAGTTTGATCTGCATAAATTATTTCATTGGATGTAATTTTTTTCCCAGTTAGTGGAAATTATGTATTTAAAAGAACAATCTATTCACTGACAGATATTTCCTTTTTATGAAAATTCAAGCTGGAATACTTCAAGCAAGTCCCAGGAGTATTTTTTATACAACAGTATTCTTATAAAATTATTTTTAATCCAATCAGTAATAGAATCTATCACACTTTAAGAAGAAAGGAAGATTTCTTTTTGCCATCCAAAGGTGGAACTTAGATAAGCAATCATGAAAATTTGTCCATGAAATTATCAAAGGAAAAATTCCTCTTCTCTGTTTGCCATCTTTTCTTCTCAACTCCACCAACAAAGGGAACAGATTTAGGGTTTTCTTTAGCTCAATGAGAACTCTAATTAAAGGTGGCAAATATAGCTATTACTATGCGAACAAATATAGTACAAGTATGTTTAATTGCTACTCTGTTTTGGTAAACATTTATCTTTCCCCAAATTTAAAGCTTTGCACAGTTAATGAATGGCTTTTATCTAAATTCTGTAATTTCCCATTCTGTGTATTGTTCATTAATTTCCATGAATTTTGGGATGAGAGAATATTACTATCTACATCTCAAAAAAAATTCCTACTCTGAGAAAAATTGCTCTGTATGGAAACTAAATATTGCAATCTCAGTGGTTCTCATTTGGGTGAAATACTCACTATGAAATAATACAAATATGGAAAAAATCTTGAGACCATTCATTATTTTCAAAATTAACTAGTGAATGCACTTCTTAGGTCACACATTGCAATGAGGAAAAGTTTACTTTAAATTTTTAGTGGTAATGCAATAAAAGATTGTTCCTAAATTATTCACTGGGTGTTTCGTTCTAGTAAAAAGGCATTGAGAATTACTTTGACTTTTGAGTGTTTTCCTCTCTATATATTTTTTCCTATAGAGACATAAACATGTTTTCATATATATATATATATAGTAAAATGTAAAAAGATGTTAATAGTACAAAACCACACGCGTGCTTGCAGGGTTTTTGTATATATTTTTAGGGTGAGACTTACTGATTCTGCTGAGTTGTCTCTCTAGAAAACACCTTCTGCTCCCCACCATGAGAAAGTGCAGTGACTTGTCTGCCAGACTCAGGTGTCTCTGACACATCTCATTCCTGTGCTGAAAGAAAAGGCAAGAAAACTCAATTTTCTGCACTTGGCTACTCTTGTAAGCAATTAATATAATATACTCTTTACATGCTAATGCACAGAAACAAGTATGTGACAGAAATTATGGTGCTTACTTATAATCAAAGGTTAAAGGCAGTATGAACCAAAAGCAAAAAGCCTATGAACCCCTGCCATGTTTTCGCTACATTCATAAAAAAACAGGGGAAAAAAGATTTAATCCCCTTATTAGTTTTTTTCCCATCTAGTTTCTCTACTGATTTATTTTAAGGCAAATGTTAGAATTATTTAAAGAAGATACATCCTTTACTATTTAATTTGGATTTTTTGTTATACTCTCTTCCAGATGTGTATTGGTTCATAGTGCCCCCCCATAAAAAACACCCTGGAAGTTTGGAGAAGAGCAAGGAAACCTCCATTTCAATATAAAGAGTAATTAAGTGGTAAGCCAGAGATCTCTTGCTCATAAAACCTAGAAGAGTTTTTCCTGCATATTCTCACCTTCTCCGTGTCAATGCATTTAAATAAATCCTTATTACAGTAGCAGTGTCCTGGTCATGACCTGCTACTGTTTATGTTGCATAACAGCTTTCCTTAGGTGCTCTTTAGTCTTGTAAACCTTCACCGTTCAGGCTGAAAATTCTATTTGTTCTCCACCTGGGGTAGAACAAAAAAGCATTTGTGCCATTTGTCAATGAGGGGAGGGTGAATAAACAAAAACCAATTTTAATTACAAAGTTATTGCACCTGACCAGTTAGATTTTTTGTTGTTTTTTTTTCTTTTATCTGAAACTCAACATTTTAGAAGCAATCTTCTTTTGCCAGTTGCTAATGTGTAGACACTGAACTGCATTCCTGAGGATTACTGTTTTCTGCACTTCATACTCCTTTTATAGTGCAAATTCTCGTATATTTAGCTGTGAGGAAAAGAGCTGAGAGGGGAAGGTGTTGTCAGAAAAGCAATGAAACAAGTCCTAGGATACTTGGATTTAGTTTCTAACACAGCTCTTGAATGGTCCAGCTGCTTAGGGACAGATCTTTCAAAAGCACCTGAAGACTTTCCAAGTGCAACTCATTTGCTTTTTGGAAAACAAAAGTCAGAGTTTTCTTCTTTCAGAATACTTCCAAGGTATGTTTGGAAACTCCCGAGGAAGAGGAACATGTAACAGATTTTCATAAATTCTACTGAAATTATTTTGTAAAAATGAAGGTGATAACGCCTCCTTTCTTTCCTCTATCTTGTTATTTTGTGAAAGAAGCTGTGTTTCGTTGTGTTTGCTCAGTACAACGAAGCTGAGAACTGAACAGCAATCTGCTGAACAGTGATGGTGATACTATGGACAAAATTATAGTTCCTATGCTGTCCATTTCACAGCATTTCTGAAGGAACAGGGTCACAAATGGTAAATTGCTCAAGGGCACCAAACATCACAGGAGGAATAGATGGCTGAGTATTTCCACAGACCACTGAAACTCAACCAATTAAATAAGGGACTCCATTAATTATGGTCTCGATTTAAATCATGAGTTTAAAGTTCCAATTAGGAAAACATTTGGAAATACACTTAAGTCCCATCACAGACCATACCTGCAGTTCAACTTTTCACTAGAACTTCATTGGGCACTTAAAATTAAATATGTATTAAAGGATATTTTTCTATAAAATTCTTTATCTCCCAAAATCAATCATTCAGTAACTTGTGGATATCCAAAAGCAGTTTTGTATCTGTAAAACACTGTACAACTGTAACTCCAGTAGTCATTGCCAAATCCATGTCTGCATGTATACACATGTGAAAAAATATTTTAATATTCATGTTGCTGAGAAAATACAGTGTCATAAATCCAAGCAAAAACCCAAATGAGATTGTCCTAAGTTATTTATATACTATATACTGCGGAGTATGAGGACAGAAAATTACATTTCTAGTAAAAAAAGATAACATCGATTATTAACTATTGATTTACTTTTTTCTTCACACCAGGAACTTAAAATGAATTCTCATTAGTCCTAATTTTGCCTAGTAATTAGTGGAAGTCATACTGTAGGTCCACAGGTATTGGACCTTGCTGTTCTATATGCTTGTCTTCTGAAATCGGTTTGTACTGCTGAATATGCATTATTAAAATCTTTATTCACAGATTTCCAAAGACATTTGCAA
>VZRL01006504.1:1283879-1368690 GCA_013397895.1 Origma solitaria | reverse complement strand
GGGGGGGCAACAGTTTCTAAGTGTTAACTGAGTGTCATCTGTCTTTGTTTTATTTCAGTGTTTGAAATACCCCTGGCACCTTTGGCTCAATTGTCAGTGAATTCAGACAGTAGTTGGGGTAGGGGGAATATAATGTTTTTAATGCTAAGAGATAAATATGAAAATTCAAAACAAGATATCAAAAATTTCCTACGTTTACCTTGTAAATTGTACTCCAAACAGTTAATAATATTAAGATGATTAAAATAACTATAGAGATATACATATGCAGGCAACGTAATTTTCTCATCCAATTAACACAACCAAGAGCGATGCTTCTCATGGTGTATATTTTCTGTTTTGCTTAATGTTGCTTAAGGTAAGGAGTCTTAGTCTTTTTTATGTTTAAGAAAACACTGAGTTAATATGTAGAATTCTCTTGTTTAAAATGTGTGACACGCTGCTTTTCCTTCTGGAGTCAGGGGAAAAAAAGGACACCGTCGATAGAATGTGCTGTGGGTACTGGAAAAAGGTACCCCAAGAAATACTGCCAGTGCTGCATTTTTCCAGACATCCAATGGACATGCAAAGGGGTTCGAAGGCATCTTTTACTGTGCAGGAGATGGACCTGGGGAGAGGGGACTGGGCTCCTGCTCCTGGCCACTGTGAAGCTTGGGTGCTTGGCAGGACTGTGTGGAGACTGTCACATCACGGGGCACCAGGCCATTCGAAATGGCATTTTATAACAAATTTTGCAGGCGTATCTTATGTTGGTGTCTAGACCGACTTCTTTGGTCTTATAATAAATGACATCTGGTGCAGGGGGATCACTGTAAGAGCTGTTCAAACACAGGTTAGAAAAATCTGATTTTTCGCAGGTGTGGGATGGCAGCAGGAGCCCTCCAAGTGGATTTAGTCGATTAGACTTGGATGGCTATGTTTGCAACAAGTCAATTCACTGGGAAAATTATAATCTTTGTGAAGTGACTTCCTTGAACCCGTCGCTTGTATTTCCCGCCCTCGGTGTGTTCCCTATTTGTCTCTCTCAGTACTGCCTCTCCCTGAAAAAGCTGCTTACTTACAGATAAATTTTCAAGCTCTCTTCATTCTTCCAAATGACTCATATCTGTCACGGTCTCTCCTCCTGAACAGAATAATAGGATCCTTCTTGCTGTCATTTATCTCTGTGAACACCCTGAATTATAATAGTCAAGCAAATAAGATTCAAACAAATGTTTTAAATTATGGGGTTTTTGGTCTATTACATTTGCATATGATGAAATTATACGACCTTATGATAGTCCCAAATGAAGTGTACAAAGTAGAATTGGTATAAAAGAGGAACTTTTCAAAGATGATTTCCATCACTGCATATAACCAGACCTATTATTTTTCTCCTGCAAATGGCTCCCAGGTTGGCCAAAATTACAAATGGATTCTTTAAGGAACATAATTGGAGAGTACTTTCAGATTTGGTTGTTTCTGAGGAAGTTTTGCACCTTTAATTCATTCTTTATTATAATGGGGTAGTTCCTCACTGTGTCATTATAAATTATGATAGAGATCCAGCTGAGTCCTTGGAATTGAGTGTAAATTTAGTATTAACGTTTCTTGGGAATGTAGGACTTAATGAATAGGAAATTTATAAACGATTGTATTCTACTGAAGCAATCTGCTTGTAAGCTCTTTGTTCTGAATCGCATCCCTTGTGCACAGCCTCAAAAAATCCTTTGGGAGTGATGAGTAATGCGCCAGAGTGAACAGAAGCTGGATTTGGAGAGAAGTCAAGATGTTTCTGATCACTTTGGAAAGAGACAATGTCATTATACTAAGTGAACACCAAAGTGAGCTATGGGGTGGAAATTGCAAGATAAAGCTGAGGGGGGTATTTCTAGTCTTACCCACATGCTTTAGACCCTTTAGGAAGACCGTGCTAGTTTTACAGAATGCTGTATTTCTAATAAATATATTAATAGGAGACATTAAAAATCACTGTGGCTTTAGGTAATGTTTTTAATGTTCAGATCTATTTGACACATCTGTGTAGAGCCATGGGAAAATTGCAAATTAAAAAGATCCACAAGATAAGCACACACTAGTGTCTGAGGGAGACTAGTCATTTGGGTAGGCCCTTTTTTTTTGCCTACTCTGACCCAAATAGCTTATTTTTCCCCTTTGATTTAGAACACAGAAGTTATTTGCTATTTGCAGATCAGGTTATTTGGGTCAAAGCACTGGAGTAGGCCTAAAGTATCTGAACAGTCGGGGGTTTTCTTTTTATTTTGGGTTTTTTTTTCCTTTTTTTTTTTTTTTTCATCAGCTCTGTTCTACTTCACTGCTGCTCCACATTTTCAGCAACCAGAGCCAGCTCCCTGATACCAGAACAGCAAAACTCCATCTGGGTCGGGGTGCAGGTGGGATAAATATGCCCTGCAGGTGTGTGTGGTGAGGACATATCTTTTCAAACAGAATTAAACATTAGTTGGTGAAGTATATGAGCTGCATGCAATACATATGAACTTTAATAAGCCACTTGGTGCAGCATTTCTGAAGCAAAAAACGTAATTCAAAAAATTACCTTGATTGAGAGCTCTGTCATTAGGCAATAACAGGTAGAAGGTATGGATCAAAAAGTACTGCAGCCAGCAGAGAGATGCAGGAATCACCTCTTGGTCCAGTTGTCCTTAACATCTGTGGAAGAGCAGGAGCAGCATATTACTATTTCAGAGTGGAGAGCTAGCTGGGAAATGCTGAAAATACCCATACAGATAAAGAGAGAGGACTGCAGTGCATTTGGGAAGAAAAGATAAAAACTGCTGCTTTGAAAATTATCTGAAACAAGGACAATGTGGGGAAAAGTGATAATGATACAGACTTCAGAAGTGCAAGGGAAGAGATTATTAGATGTCAAAGTAATAGACAAAAATCAGTTTGGGTTTATATATGCAGAATTAATGAACTGTGAAAGAAAGAAATGATAGTGAGAGAGAACACAATATGCATACACCCTCCAAGTACACTTGATGAGTCTGATAAATTTCCTTGTAACTCAGCAGGGAGTCACAGAGAGGACATCTCTCAGATGGAGAGAAGGCCATTGTTTTGGATTTGGTCCTCAAAGTAGGTGTGTGAAATTTAACTCTGAAAAATCATTGTGGTTTATGCCCCAGCAAGGAGTCTCTTGTCTGTCCTGAATGTTTCTCTTTCCTTTACAGTCTTCAGTTTTGTCTCACAAGATGCATCTGAATAGGAGTTTTAGATTTACTGCTCATCCTACGCTCTTTATTGGGGGAGCTGAATCCAGGAATGTTTGGCAAATGCTATTTTATGTTGTTCAAATCTATAAGGAATAGGTGTGAAGTGCTGCTTAGCTGGATCTCTGCTTGGTTTTGGGTTTCTGGATTTAAACTGAAGTCAGTGCCTTTGTAATCACACACAAGTAATCACACACCAGTTGTGCATGAATTAGCGCATGAAAGACAGAGAAAAACTTTTTTACAAGGGCATGTAATGACATGAAAAGGGAGAATGGCTTCAGACTGGTAGAAGGCAGATTTAGATTAGAGATTAGAAAGAAATTCTCCTCTGTGAGGGTGGTGAGGCACTGGCACAGGTTGCCCAGGGAAGCTGCGGATGCCCCATCCCTGGGAGTGCTCAAGGCCAGGTTGGATGGGGCTCTGAGCAACCTGGTCTGGTGAAAGGTGGCAATGGGATTGGAACCAGATGATGTTTAGGTTTCCTTCTGACCCAAACCATTCCATGGTTTTATGATTTTTTACAGATCTCCACAGCAGCTGCATCCTGCCGGATATAAAGGCTGGGTTAGTTTTGTGTTTGAAGGCGGGGGAAATAGGAAGGGAAAAAAATTCAGTCTCTGTAATAAGCTGTAACATTTCCATCAAAGTACACTGAGGCCTTTTATCATCTCACCTCATTCACTCCAGGCCCTTACCAGTCCAGCTTGTTCCAATGGCACATGTGAATATTGCCCTCAATAATTCACTCTATTGGGATAGCAGAAGAAAAGTGAGCAACTATTTAGCCTTTGCCTGAAAGAACTCAAAATACTCTTGTGGTTTTGTTCCATCGCATTTTTTTTGATTTTTAAATACCTGAAATAGGGCCAAACCTCCTTGCTGGCTTGCCTGTGGAGTGACCTGTCTACTAAGGAAAATAACATTTCCAGTGGCAATGTTTTGGTGTCAGGCATGGGAAAATGCTCAGCTAGGAGCTGAGCCTAAAATCAATATCCTCAGAGAGCACACCCAAAGGTTTCTTAGCTGCACTTAGGCCATGAAGGCAATTGCTGAAGGGTTTGCTTAAAGGGTTGAAGGTATCTTAGACAAAAGATAATGTTTTGCTGAGAGTCTGAGGAAAAGTGTTGCTTGCATAAAAGCCTAACCAGGACATTTAACATGCATTTTCCACAACATTTGGATCTGCAAAAACACTCAGGTTACTAAGTTTTATAATTAAATAAGCAAACTGTGTGCATTTCAACTAGAACTTTGCATTGTAATATTGCTAATTCTGCCCAGTTATGAAAATCTGTGGTGCTAAGATCAAAAACAAATATTGCTAAAATGAATGAAAAAACCCAACCTTATTGCTATCAATAGGTTAAAAAATAGTTGAAAAAACCCCTACAAAATAAAAGGTTTTTCTCACAGATCCTTTCATTGTTACATGAACACCCTAAATGAATCTGTGCTAGATGTGATTGTTGCATGATTCAGTGAATGATGAAATTACCTTGGATGGTACTTTTTTACCGGTAGCTGTTTCACATGCATTTCCATTAGAAAGAACAAAGTGCTCAGGATTAAGATGAGAGTGCTCTTTAGTGGCCTTGATAGTTGGCTCATTCAACAATTCCAACTGTCAATATGCCAGATATTTCTATGCAGTGTTCCCATTAAATGCTTTAATCAAGAAAAACTACTGTAATAGCACCAAATTGGGCATATAATTAAAACAGAAAAATTTCATATTTTCTCTTTCATGTAACTGTACTAATTCTCTAATAAATTTCATAAAGTTGACTCATATTTCTGCTTTGGCATTCTGACAAAAGAACAGATTTCTTTGCAAGTGTTTGCTTAATTTCCATTTTTCAAAACTAATTTCAATTTTTATTGCTTCATTTTAAATTTATTGATTAAAGTAATATTAAGTCTTGCGAAGCTTTGCCAAGGAAAATGAAAGAATGAAATTATGTATATTTAATTAGCTACAGTTCTTATTTAGGAACAACTTATTCTTTCTCTTTAAAGGCTGATTTTTTTATCAAATAAACTCCTAATTCACTCATACTACATTAGTCAACCTTGTGAGAAAGAAGAGGGGTGAGGGGGCTGAAAAAGCCCTTTCATATTTAAAACCTGTTCATTTAAGAAAGTAGATATATATAATTCAAAGAAAATTCAGAAAGATATTTTATAAAATAAAAGTCCTCTGCCCTCATCAAATCTCCACAAGATGTGTATTTTGATCTTGTACTACTCCAGTGCTGGCTTCAACATTGGTACTTCCACATTATAGATTTCTGGGAAAACATAGAATGAAACATGATAACATATGAAAAAAAAAAATTAGTAAATTTTAGTAAATCCTGAAATTCCTGAGCTTTCATTTCAGTTTAAGATGTACGTTTTAGGTATGGATTATGTTAAAATATGGAAATATTAGTGTTGTTTGTTGGCTTTGAAGAGACTTCAAAATGCTAACTATATAAGTAGTATTCTTCTTTTTTAATAGAGGTTTTGTGTTCATGGTCAAATGTTTTTGTTAAATTTGGATTATGTTCAGCACCTTCACAAAGAAGCCCTAAATGATCAAGCCACATTAAACAATGACATGTGTCACATTACAGCATTAACAGTGAATAATAAATCAGTTAATCAAATGTGTGACAAAAGTTATTTTGGGGGGAAAATTAAAATTGATTTCTATTCAAAAGAAAAAAAAATAGAACTTAAAATTCAGCATCACAGTTATGCAGAACTAAGGGCATGAATTTAATATACCCTTGTTTATAGAAATTAATATTGAAGATGACAGCCTCTGAAAATTGAAATCGTAAGGTTCTTTTTATGATAGCTTTTCTTTAACTCTGTAGAGAATACAAAAATCTAACATGCTCTCTTTCACCAAGACCAGGGAAACTTGTTCCAGTGGAGCACTCAATAAAAGAACTTTCCCACTCACAGCCAACCTATATAGAAGAAAGAAAACCAGGGATAAAAGCAAAATACACTTATAAAACCACTTGGCAAAACTGAATAATCTACCAAAGCTGAGAATAAAAACACTTTGAAACCACTTCTTCTGCTACAATTGTAGAGCAGCTGATGAAATAGTTGGTCATTCCCTTCTTCTCCTGGATAAGCTCTTACAATTTTTTGTCCAAACCTCCCAAAATGTACAGTTGTCAGATAGTCAGTCACTTAAACTCCAGCCACATAACTACTGATGTATTTTCTGTTAGACAGATAAATTCCCAAAATCTTAAATAAGACCAACCTCTTGTCTTTGAAGTTATGTTTGATTTCTTCTTGCTGCAGGCTCTTTTGCATTTTTCATCATTTTATATAAAAACTGACTCTTAAGTAAAGGGTTCTCTTTTCTTTGCCTCTCTTCTTTGCCTCCTTCTCTCTCTCCTCTTCCTCACTTACGGCTCCTTCATTTCACTGAGGGGCTGTAGTAAAGATGAGACACATGTCAATCAACTTGGGCATCATTTTTAACTATTCCAATATGAAGACTAGTGGCATATTCATCCCAATATCAGACTCTAACATCTTCACATTGCACAGGTCTCCACAAAACTGGTCTGTAATACACAAGCAGGTTAGGCATGGTCCACGCTGACAGTTTCTCTGTACCAAACCATCCCAGCAAAAATGTATTTCTTTGTTAGGACTCCATACACCCAGCGAATTCTGGTTTGCCCTTACAACTTCCTTCGGATGTAAAAAAAAAAGAAATTCCTATATTTAAGATATGACCACAGACTTACAATAAAAGTCCTGTGCTATACCTGCAGTACTGTACAGCTTCCCTGGTCATCCATGATTTTTTAAGCTGTTTTAGTTTAAAAATATAATAGTAACCACAGGAGCAAGGAAAAATAGCTTCTGGGTACAAAAGGCTCTATAAAGTTCTGAGGTTTTCCCAGTCAATTAGATTTTGATGTACCACTGACAGAAAAGCCCGTTCTCTGTATTCTACTGGTGGGAATGTTCCTTTGTCATAGAAAGTACATATTGCCAGATTGGCTTTACTTAGTACATGTTTAACAAGGGTGTCCCAACCCACTAATTAGAACAAGTAACCCAGAGGTCCATTATAAATTGCTAAAAGGACACATATGATAACCCTAGGAAAGAAATATGATTGCCTTTATTTATTATTAATCATTACTCTAGTTAACCAATTAACAAATAATTTTATTCTTTCAGGCTTATAAAGAAAGGCATATTTCTGTGTTAATTATTACCACTGAGTTATTAATACTATAGAATAAAAGAAACATTTTAATGTTACTTTGCTCTAAGCAAACAATAACCCTTAAGATTTGTAACCTCCAACCCCCTCAGTAATTTATTTAAATAGCAAAATAATTAATTTTCTAAATTATATAACCATCTTTACTCTGCAAGCTCATCCTTCTAGGTGAGTGGGTAAATATGCTGTTCCCACATGTTATTCCAGCTCAGAGTACATTGATAGGAAGCCCACGGTGGCTTCTGTGATTATCTCATTGCTTTGCTGGAGTCCCACTATCAATTCTTAGTTTTGTGCGAAGAAACTCCACAAAGCATTTCACGTGCATCTCTAAAATAAATACTCCTGCACCTAAGGAAGGAGGATGTGTCCTATTTCCTTTGCTTTGTGTGGAGTAGTTCACTCTCTGGAGAGCAAAATGTTGTAGTTCTTGTTTCCTTGATTACCATGTCAAGGTTTTCAGTGGAGCAAGAACTGGATTTGTGACTCTTCATCTTAAGGGAGATACCCATAGCCCTTGGCTAAGGAATTGCTCTCAACTTCAGTGGTTTTTTGGTGCACTGAATATTTAATTAGTTATCTCAAAGTGGAACAGCTTTCAGGCTGAAATGGGAGGGGGAAAATATTTTCCTCCCTCATGAATATCTTATGGGATATTCTCCTGGAAGGTAAGAATTCAGATCTTCTCAAGCAGAGAAGAGAGTGAACCCAGGTCTCTTACACTCAAGCTCGGGGCACAGGTTTGGAATTAAATTAACTCGAAAGCTGCCTAGTTCTAAATGGGTCAGAAATGTGTGTGAGCAGAAATAGTCCAGGTAAGTTAAGTCACCTTGCTTCTGCTCCCGTGAATCCTAGCTAGGGAGAGGGGTCTGCCTCTGACACACAATCCATATCTGGAGCACATTTCTCCACTCCTTAAGCATGTGCACTGAATTCTTGTGATTCGTCCTGCAATCCCAGTGTTAGAAATTGAATTGCTCTCCTGCAATGTGCATGAAACCTCCAAGCCAAAGCAAGGATGGACACTTGATTTGGTAGCTACACAACAGAAAGTCATGGTTTTGTCAAAGTTTTAAACATGTGTGAACCTTTACTGAAGCCAAAACCTACAGAGACCACAGACACTGGGTAAAGCAAAGGGAGCACCTTACATGCCAGGATAGACTATCCTACCCTCGAGACACTGCTGAAATAGAAGTTTGGGAGATGATTGAATTCTGCTAGCAAAGTCTGCTTGACTGGGCATAAACACTGTGAGGAATCAAACATTAGACTTGGTATTAGATTTAATTTCAATACTAGTTTATTATTTACTTTTTTTTTTGGGGGGGGGAATTATCTATATGTTTATTTGAAATTGTTTAGCAGCGAAGATTAAAAAAAAATTTTAAAAAGTGTAACATGCTTGCCCATCTGACATTAAAACAGAAAATCACAATGTGTTTCTCAATAACTTTCCACTGTGTTCTAACCTAGATATTACTTTTTGTTTCTGAAAATCATCAGACCTTTATAGATAGCTTGGGTGTTCTATCCCTTTGCTTTGTTAAATATTTAAACACTCTCCTGGCTTCTTCTTTTCGTGTTCAGGTACCAAGTGAAAGATGAAATAGAAATAATGGCAAGCATTTTGCTAAATAAAAAATTATTTCAGTTTGAGGTTAATTCTCACATTGTGACTATGTTGATACGAAACATAATTTTATCATTCCGTCATCAAATACACTTAGGGGTCCCATTTATAAACAGATCTCTGAAAAAATTATCTGAGAAAACATTCTAGCATCTCCAAATTACAGCAGTTATTAATGATGTCAATAAACATTTTTGTAAATTGATGCTGAATGATTTCTTTCAGATAACTGAGAATTCCTTCACTCCCACTAAAACCATTTTCCCTAGGGAATAAATACCCTGCACAATTTGCAGGTTTTGTGGCTTTCCAATCTAAATTTAAGCCATGATACAAAGCTTTTCTTTTGTCAAAGTTTTCTGTATTTAAAAGGGCACCTATACAATATTTCCACTACAAAGGCATATGTGGGTGAGAAAGAAGAATGGAGGAGATGAAGTTGATTTCATTTTGGCTCTTTCATTTATAGTTACTTGACAAAACCTGCCAAATTTGATTTTGGAGTGTGCACATACAGCATATATTAAAGGAGCTAGTAAATTTTCAGAAAGGGAAATCAATAGAAGAATTCAATGTGAAAAGCTCATTCTTAACTGACAGATTTGAGGTTTCATGGCTCACTGTACATTTTAAAGGCAACATTCTAGGCTGTTACTGATCATGGGAAAAAGTTCATCTTAAGAGGAAATGTGTTTGTTGAGGAATGTTGACTTCATAATATACTTTCTATCCAAAAGGTCACAAACACCTGAAGGCACTGCTAGAACAAAGGCCACATCCTAAATCCTAAATCTAAAAAATAAAGTCCTTAAAATTTGCATTAAATAGATATTATTATTCTCTTTCTTTTGTTCAAATGAAGGTTCAGAGATGAACTGAGGCCAACACTGCAAGTCCACAAAAAAAATCCCTGGGGTGAGTGATCCATTTCAAGCCTGGCAAAAGTCTTTTTTGGACTCCCCTCTCTTTTTCAGTCACATAAAATTCTACAGCTCAAGGATAAGCTATCTTTCTACACTCTTCATGTAATCAATCTGTGTTGTTAATAGCTCACCAGTGAGATGATATGCCTGCGTCACCAACCCTTTTGATGGACAGCTTTTTATCAGCAAGTTGCAGAAGCTGTATAGTAACAAACTCCCAACTTTCACTTTTGTAGAACAAAAATGTATTTATACTGCCACAGGCAGAGTTGTGAACTAAAAAATTGAGAGATATATACATTTCCCTAGAACCCCACTTAAAATGATACATTTGCCATAATGTCATTGTTATTCTTCTTCCTATTGGTTCAAATTAATTATTTTTTACCTCTTAATGAGATCTCCGTCTCCCCCCCTTTCTCTCATTCTTTGTCGCTCTCTCCATCAGTATCTCTTCTGTAGCCCGAAGAATCTGGATCAAAACATTAAGGGTCATTGAATGCAGCAGAATGTGTCTTCTCAGCACTGTAATCAAGAGGTTTAATAAATATCATAAACATGAAAGAATCTGGATATAATGAAAAAAAACCCCAAAAAAACCCCAAAACAAAAAATCAGAAAAACAATCCCAAATTTCTTTTCTGTTTTGTACATTTTTACAAAAATCCCACCAACAATTTTGAACAAATCAATGTTAATGTCAGTGCCTGTAGCTGGCAGTAGTTATAAGAGTGTCTCACTTCAGCAATGAAACTTATTCTTCAGCTGGGTACAAAAAACACTGTTTTATCAAGCCAAAACTTCCAATTAAGGAAAAATTCTCCATTGTAAGGACTGATCAGATTTAGTCCTTAAGTTTATTAAGATTAAGTTATGAAGACCCTCATTCTATTAGCTGTCTGATAGATGAAGTAGTAACTTTATCTATCAATTCATTTCTAGAAAATATTTAAGTGCTTTTGGGAAAAAAATACAGATTTTGATGGCAAGTGAGGGAAATAAATCTTTTTACTGATTCTTTCTATCTGAAAAACAATTGGGAAGAGACTAATCTTTGCCATATGCCTGTGGAGAGGAGAAACAAACACCTAGCAGGTAAGAAATCTATTCAGATTTGCTGAAGCTCATGAAAAAAAGACAGATGTAGGAGCTAACAAGTCTTTTCTGAGCTGACTGTACCTAAAAAAATAGTTCAGTTTAGGTTTGTATAAACCATAGTTTGGGTTTTATATCCCTAATTTTTATTTTTAGCTCAATTGCCCACACTTCTGGTGACTTTCTTCAAACAGTTTGAAAAATATTTATCAGCCTAAAGCCCTATTGTGTACATTGTGCACAATATTCATGACTTATATGATCTCTAAGTGGCCTGTTGTAGTAAAAATGTTTTTAAAATTCTTAGCATAGATTGTGTTTGTATTGAACACATTAAAATCTGCTTCCAAAAAACAAACATGTCAAACAGGAACTGACTGTTCCCTGCAGTTTTGATTTTTAAGGACTGAGTGTTGATTTGCCATAAGCCTTCTCTTTCACTCAAGTTTGAAGAGGTGGGGAAGTTTTCTCATTTCTAACTATCAGGTGTGTGTTGAAAGAGATTCCTTCATGTTCCTTAAGCTTTTCTGTAACATTTTTAGGTGTTTTAAATATTTGAATTTAGCTAAGGACTGCAATGCAAATGTGAGGTGAACTTTGTAGTATCTCTTAAGACAGTTCTTTGACCAGAATATGCTTGTAGTTCCAAGGTAGTTTTGAAGTTTCAAAAAAGATTGTAAACAGCTAGAAAACAATAATTCTTGACTGTTCATTATTTAATTGGTTTAATTATAAAATGGGGAGAAATAATAATGAAATCCAATTGTGCTGTAAGATGAAAAGCAGCAGTAATAATTGCTAAATTATTTCCCTTAGTCAGAAAACAGATGAGCTTTAAACGAATGGCAGCAACTCGGTTCCCTCAAGGTGAAAGAAGGAATGGGAAAATACTTTTATTTTTGCCCCTAGGGACTATACTTGCTGAAGGAAAAGACAAAATGTATCAAACGCAGGGTGACTTACAGGGATGAGTACTGAAATTTAGTATATCTTTATTTACTCTGCTTAGCTTTCTACTTAACACAAAATAAGAGGAACAGTTTTACCTTTAATATTGAGAATTATATAGCCAAAGGTTTCCAGCTTTCTGTAAATTCAGCCTCTTTAGCAACAATATCATGATAAATAAATCTCGGGGATTTACTGAAATTATGTTACTGGGTTTTTTATACTCTGTCGTATGCTGTATCAGAAATACCTCATGCTGAATGTTACTCTTAATAGCCATTTCCAAAAGACTTCTTTTTTTCTAAATCCTGTTTAATAATAAATAAAAATTTTGATTGAGTTTGCTGCAGTTTCTTTTCAGAATGACTTTCAAACGCACTGTTTATCTGCACACTGAAGTGAAAACGAAAGCAATATTAGTGATAAGCATATTTTGCTTTTTTTCAGATTTCAAACATTTTCTAAGGTCATGTGGGTATTGCTGGCCAAGCATCAGTAGTTTACTTATTGCTTGATTACAAGCGGAATTGTAAATGGTACGAAATAAGATGGATATGGAGGATTACCAACTGCTGTTGGCATACAACGGCAAGCTTAAAGATGTCTTCATTCATTAACAGACTCTTTCAGCTTGCCAAGGCTGGAAATGAAATGCAAGTCACAGCTTGTACATTTATCACTGTAAGGAAAGCCTCCTGCCAGTCCTGGTTAGGCAAAGTGATCTTGCAGCCATTAGTAGTCCGGTCTGATTACGGGGCTCAATCTGTTCCTAATGGCAACCAGAGCCACTGCCAATGCGGTGACAGCATTGTGTCCATCTGTGCCCACAGGATGACTTTTAAATCTGAGTTTAAAATTCCCACTCCACCTCACAGAAAGAGTAACTTAATTTTCTTAGGAAATTTTTTGTCCGGTATACCTGCAACAAGCAAACTGACCCCTAAGCAGCAGCCAGGCAGTGTCACCTCAGTTGTAACTTGGGGTGTGACTCAGTGTGCCAGGTCTGTGCCCTCAAACCACCTGCAGCTCTCCTTCCCAGCACTGCAGTAAATGCCTGTGCAGCTTCTCCTGCCGAGAGAGAGCCGCTGAGTGCCTGGCAGCAGAGCTGGAGGGAGTTAATACAGGAGAAAAGTGGGATGGGGGAGTGTGGGGGAAGGGAGGGCAGTAGGGAAAAGAAGAAGGATGTAGGGCATGGTGGTGGAAGATTGCTGCTTGGTCCCGGGAAAAAATATTGGACAATATATATGAAAATAAAGCATTTGCATACGGCCTTATGTTTATTTTTGCTGCTGCATTATGTCTTGTACAACAAATTTTGATCACGTAAATGTCATGCTGTGCATTATATCAGCTTTGCTAACTCAAACTCTTTATAACATTTCTCTTTGTAGTACATAGCAATACATCTCCTTTGCTGAAAAATTGCTCTAAGTCTGAAAATCTGCTTTGGAAAGTGGGCGTAACTAAGTATTTTCTTGTGTTTTATATGTAAGTGTCTGATGCAGTAGAACTTTTTTAATCAGAGCAGCCTTTTTGTAGTTTACCTTGGAGGTCAAGAGTAATAGGTAAACAAACAATCAATTATTTCAAGTATGTGCATAATAATGCAAGAAGGTAAGGAAAAGGTGCCAACCCTGTTCCAATCCTTACCGAACTAAAATATGCTTGCCTTTTGAACTGATGTATTTCTTCTTTGTCTTGAATAGGCCATGGCAAATTTACAACTGGAATTCATCCTCACCAAAGTTTTATTGCACTATAGAAGAAACAGGCAGATATGACAGACACCTGTCTGCCTCTACTGTCATTTACTGATCTTCCCGTCCAACTGGAGAAACCCAGCAGCTGTAGTTGGTACCTTATCCCAGGAGCAAGGCCAGTTTAGCAACATTTTCCGCTCTCCAAAAGGAAGATGAGGATGTATTTTGCTCTCTCAGGGAGTGTGTGAGGATGGGCACAAGTGTTTGAGGGTCTCTGGAACTGCATGATGGCCATTTCACTGCTGGTTAGTATGGAAAGAGTGGCAGTTAGCTATGTGCAAATTAAAATGAGAGCTTGTGCGGAGAGGCTAAAAAGCCAATTTTAGTATAGGAAAAGGAGTGCTTTCTACAAGGGCATGGGAGAAATGAAGCTGATTAAAAGAAAAAGGCAACAAGGAGATAGAGGGCAAGGCAAGGCACTCAGGGTGCAAAGTCAAGAGAATAAAACGAACAAAAGAAAGGAAAATCACGAATAACTATTGTGAGGAAAAAGATATTTTCATAGCTCTGACCATAACAAGATGATGTTTAATGAAGTAATTCTACAAAAATAGAAAGGACTGCATGCACATATTTTTTGCTCCTGAAAATCTCTGAGCAATATCTGATAAATTGTGCAGTTTGTTTAAAAAAAAAAAAAGAGAACCAAAACCCCCCACAAAACCAAACAATTGAATCACGAGGGCTTCTATCAGTTTTAACCTCAACCTCTTTTAAAGTCTGACCATACACCTTTATGCAAATTTCATAAATAGCTAATAAACTCAAGCAAAGGCCAAAAACCTTTGACATACGGGTTTAAAATATCTGAGAACTGGGTTCATTAAAAAGAAAACCATTGAGCCAAAGCTTGAATGCCTGTTTTATCCAAATTCTTCCAGGATTTGTCAGTTACTGCTGTGAACATTCTGTTTCTGTGATAGTAAATTAGCACAAGCGCCTTCCTCAAAACCAAAGTTCAGCATCCTTGACTGGAACTGGAAGAAAGATGGGCATAAAAAAAGTGATTGTTATCTTTCAGGGTCTGGAGAATAGTAGGAGAAACTCACATAAAACAAAGTCTCGTTCTCTGGAGGTGAGGGTACAATTAATATATTTCAAGATATTAAAGGCCAGAGGGATGTTGTGAACAAATAAGCATAATTTAATTCTTAATGAATTATCAAAAAAGAAAAAAAAAGAAGCCTCCCAAATGACTAGAAGCCAAAATTGAGTTACTACAATCTAATTTTAGCTTAATTCTGTTGCAAGCAATCCTAATACCTAAAAAATGAAATGAAATTGTGTTAATTGTCTGATTTTGAACATTGTAATAATTAAGCTGCAATAAACAGGAAAACAGATGAAAGAGCTCAGGTATATTACAATAGATGACGGTTTAGAATACCTAAAATTAATGTCATGTGGGAAATAACTGAGCAGTCACTCTTTCATTTCTATGGAGATCTGCTAAGACTGAGAGAGCAACATTTGGAGAAGTTAGAAGACAAAGGGGAAACTCTGAGTCCTGAGGTGGGTATAGAGCAATTGATTAGAGAAAATGCATTTCTCAAGATAAAACAAATGTTGAAATAAGGACACTTTACAGATTATTTCTTATTCTGTCCCAAAGTCAGCTCCATGTGCTGTAGTTCTAATGAAAGTACATTAGAGAGAAAGAACACAGAGGCAAGTTTCTGATTTGATTATAGTTACAATTTAAAACAAGGACATGAAATCATCCAAGCTGGAGAAAAAAGACACAGATGAAAATGTGATACAAAACACGAAGGATAAGGAAAGAAGAGGGGGAGAAGGAAGGAGGGGAAGAGAGGGGAGGGGAAGGAAAAGGGGATGCTGAGAGTCAGTGGGTGCCTGGGAAGGCAGCTGCCAGACTGGGGGGAGCAGATTAATATATCATAGAATCACAGAAAGACTTGGTTTGGAAGACACCTTAAAGATCATCTCATTCCAACACCCCCCTGCCATCTTATCTAGTTTAAGATGGGTTGAATCTCACCTTAAATATGAAGTTTTAGAGGTTATTTCATATACAGCAAGTTAAACAGACCAGCTGAAATGCAGCCACAGCCACCACTTGAATACTTCTCTCTGTCTCTGTATCGCCTGCTGATATGAAAATGTTTCAAGAAGGTCAAATTGAATTTTCTTCTGAAAATATATGATACATATTCTGAAAGAAGTATATAACACTACTACTAAAGGTGCTGTCATAAAGATTGGAAAAAAGTTGTCAGCTCTCTATGGCAGTTGCACCAGAAGTTTTTTCTCTCAGCAATACTTCACATCATTCTCTCATCTGAAAGTAGATACAATGACTATGACTCAGTCAAACAATACTCAAAATTCAGTCAGTAGAAAAAGTATTTCATATTCAAATGAGACTTCTATTGTTTTATTTTCCCTCCTCCTCCAACAGCAGTAGTTTAACGTTTTCCTTCTTATCACAATAATCCAGATTAAAAAACAGTGTCCTGAATTAGCATAATGGTAACTTTGACACACTTATTGATAGATGAAGAAATCAAACAATTAAAAAGCTAATAAGGAAAAAATCCAACCCCACATGCCCGCATCTCTTTCAAATCACAAATATACTCAAAATTTAAAGAGGGTTAAAGTAGAAACATAAACTCAGCTATATTTAAATTAATTTGAAAGCATGAAATAATCACTGTTGAAAATTATGCTATTAAAAAAAATCAGTTAAGATTCATGACTCACTTCGGTTTTGATTTTATCCCTTCTGCTCTAGAAAATTACAAACTGCATATCAAGTGTCCAGTGGGGTTTGGGAGGCAATGACGAACATTCAGTTTGAGACATTTCTTTTGGATTCAGACAGTACCAACTGTGAAAAAAGAGATGAAGATACCTCACTGAATTTCCTACATATTGCAACACTATTGCAGATGACCTCCTTTTCCTCATTAGAGAATGTTTTGATGTTTGTGATTTGGTTTACAATGTTTCGAGAAGGAAATGTTATCAACTATTTTTCAGGAACATAATGTTGTGGGATTTTACATTTATAATGCTTTTTTAGTAAAATATTTATTTTGAAAGCAGCAGCAGCAGCAGCAGCATGTTTCTAACTTTCTCATTTTGCTGCATCTTCTAGTGCTAGCTACAGTAGAAAAGCCAGAACTGTTGAACCTCTGCACTGACACGTGCACAAACTCTTCAGCAGTGGAGGAGTGAAACATACTGATATATCCATTCCGCTCATCTTACCAATTATGTTATTTCTGTTGCTTTCATGGCACCTTCTCTGACAATCAGCTGAGCTCATGAGAAACCTCACATCATGGAACCTTAGCCTAGAACTGATGTGATTTACGTCAGCATTATTCCAGTGTCAATGAGGATGCCCCTTCCCCACACCTCCCCAAGCACTGAAAGAAAATATTTTTTCTGTATGGGGCTTGTATTTTTATAGATGAGTATCTACATCTCTATGTAGAAGAGGAAGAAAGGAAGCAAAACAAAGACTGACATAAAAGAAAAAGGAATTCCACTACTTAAGGCAGCCTTGGTATCTCAAATAAAACACTCTGACAGGTGTGAGAAAACCCCGAGACAATCCTAGTCAAATGCTAGATGACCTTCTTCTGTATATACTCAAGTTATCTTGGAGTTAACCAAGACAACGACATAACCCAGACAAATTATTTAGGCTCCATTACAGATGACAGAGGAAGACTTGGACCTCGGGACATCATTTTATCTTGCCCTCATTAGAGCACAGGAAAATGTGGTCAAAGCAGCAGTGAGGCAGAGGAGGATACAATTTTAACAGGAAAGTGAGACGACCAGCCACAGGAAGAATGCACAGAAAATTGTTGCATTATGATAATAGTGTTCTATTGATTTTACACCATCCTGGTAAGGAACTGCCGCAAGATTTTTAGGAGAAAGCTATTATATGTTGCCCCTCCAACATAAATTTTATCATTAGTTTTGAAAGGTAATCTCACATGAAGTAGTAAACACCGTCTTTGCATAATTCTGAGCATAAAAGAAATACAAAAAGTGGTGTAAATTTAATTTAGATATAATGAAATTAGTGAAGAAACTCTCTCTTGTGGTCTATCAGGACAATTCCAGAGGTGCCAGTTGGCTTACAGAGGCAATTTAGCCTGACTGCTTCAGTTTATCAGTATTAATGTATAAAAAGCACTGTTTGTGGTGGGGATTAGTTGTTGTCTCATCTCACCTCATGTTCTGAATAATAAATGCTTATGCATGTTGCCTTCAATATAATTTGTCATATAAATGCTATATAATTTAGTTATTAAGATAAGATACTATGTGACAATATTTATGTAACAGTATCCTCCCAATCACTCAACTGCTTCTAAATGCTAAGGGCCAATTAGATGATTTTTGCCTCTGAGATCTGGTAATCATTTGTTGACAGATATTAAATGATTCATATAAACACATTCAACTATTTTCTCCCATGAAATAAACACCATTTTCCTTTCCTTTTTTTATCCTTTTTTCTTTTTAATGAACGCAGTGGTTAATTAAAGCTCAAGAAGTTTAGAGCACCCAGCATTTGAATTGCACTACACATCACTTCAAAACTATAAGCACTTAATTTATAGTGCACTTTTTATATTGATTGCAAGTCCCACCACCAGCATCATATTATTCTCCATGAGGAGATTTTGCTATCTTGCTGCTTTGTTCTTTCTACCACCTCAGCATTCTGGCCTACCAAAAGCCAGCTCCTCAGAGGAAACACCTGGCAACACACCGTCTGTGGCAAATGTCTTCTCCTGACAACATCTGGTGCTACACAGTGTAGCACTTCCATAAAAGCTCCCTAAGTTTGCTCCTTTCCTCGACGCCAGCAACACAGCATTCCCAAAACAGGAGTAGGGCTTGTAGCTGAAGAGAGGTTCTCATGAATTCCACAATCTGCTTACAAAGACTTTTCTCACACATCTACCTGTTGGTTTGCTGGTCTGCAAAATTTAACTGAAGTTGGTGACTTCCCATTTAATTTATATGAAAGGATAAATAAAGTCATTTTAATGAAGCTACAACTGATTGCAAGTCTATGAATTGCATCCATCATAATCCAAGGCAGAGATTCGACCTTGAAGCATTATACCCAGTTAGGTTTGAGGCAGAGTCGGAAATAAATTGGCAGAAAATGTGCATAAATCTGCTACAGTAGTTGCTTTGAAGTCTGTATTTACTACAAGCTCATGGGCTAATTACATTATCATAGTTTTGCATTGGCTTATACGATATAGAAGCCAGCACAGTAATTTGTAGCTTTGCAGCTAACCCAGTGCAGAGGCATCTTGTCAGGCTAGCTCTGTACCCCAGAGAGGCAACTTTTTTTTACTTTAGAGAACAGTACAGCAACACAGTGAAATTTCTAACAGAATAACCCAGCAGGTCTAGTGCCAGATGCTCATGAGCTGAGTTTGGGCTGCCATTACCTTCAGTGAGGAGCAGACGTGGTCTGACTGTGAGCCAGCCCCCGAGTCTGCCCCATGTCTCGCCAGACCTCCCACCAGCTCCTCAGCTCAGCGTGTGACATATGCTGCCTTTCCACTGGCAATCACAAGGTAACTCCTCAGCTTGGAGTGAGAAAGCCACGAGCCACTGAACTTCTGCAGCTCTTTGGGTATGTCGTCTCACGAAGCGCATGTAGTGCCTGATGGTTAATTATGCCTAGAAAGCACAACACAGCATTTAATGAGCCGGGGCAAAGACCCCCTTTCTTTTCAAAATGATGCATTTTTAAGAGTCTTCTCTCCTTTTCATGTGATCAGAAGGAATTAAAATATATTACCAAGGCTTTATGGCATCATAAAAGAGAATTATATGATGGTTGCAAACAAGGCTATTCTGGTTGTTTCAAGTTTTGGGTGTGGTTTGGTTGATTTTTTTTCAACCTAGTGCTGCTTCAAGCATCAGTCAACAATAGAGCGCAAGTTAAAAAATACAAGAAATTCTGTCTATCATGCATACGATTTTTGTATTTTTGATACCCATTTTTTATGAGGTAGATATTTTTCAATCAGTAGATTCATACACATACATGCATGTATGAATAAATTATATGTATGTATGTATATGTATGATTATTATCCCAGTTTAAATAATTTTCTATTTGCTATATGTTGCTTTTCCTCCCAGAAGTGACTTAGTAAACAAAATGCAATGCACAGTATTCTTGTCTTGCTTCATTTACATATGCTTTCTTTTAATACTATACATTCACTTTTCAAACTGAGATATGTTTATTATATTTGTGTATTTCTATACATACCAGAATCTATCTTTCAATGTCATCATATGGCTTGCTGCTTCCTAATGATATAGAGTTAACTGCAGGGAAACTTTCCCTAGTTTAAAAAACAAAGGAAAGAAAGAAGAAAAAACCCCAAACCCAGGTTCACTCTTGCAAATATAAACACATCATATTTTATTTTTAATTTGCATCAAAACCCACAGAGAAACTGGAGGTGAATTTAGGCCCTCACCGTCTTTTTGCACATTTTTTCTGGCGCATTTAAGTCCCTCTGTTTAGCCCCAGCTATTTGCAATGCCTCCCACACTCGCTGGAGCAGGCATCCTGTTAACTAACTTCTTGTTTAAATGAAGGGCTACGCTGACAATTAAATGTAGGATTGTGCATGCTTCAGTGCCATGCCTTATTATAATCAATGTGAGTAGAAGCAGAGTGCTTAAATTATGGGTTTTAGTCTGCATCTGCATGGCATTATTATGCTTATCAAGGTGAAAATGTCAACGCTGAAGAATGTAATTGTGTACCTTAAGCTGCAGCAATAGTTAAACTGAACTCCTGCCCCGACTATTAATGCATCAGAGTGCTACTCTTAAGAGGCACTATAACTCTTTATGTAGGCAGAGTTTTCAATTAATGAATTTATTTCCTCCCTTTCTGTTTTCATAAGACTTTCAGACATAAGGTTTTTCTGTTAGGGTACCACTTCAATATAGATTTTCTGGTGCAGTTTCTCCCTTTTAACAAAGTCCGGGAGCAGAAAGCACAGCGTAGGTTTGTGCACAGCTCTGCTGCCCTCCGGGAGGTCAAGTGTGAAATGAGTTGAGAGACATACTGACAGTCCATGCGTGAGACGAAACTGCTCGAGCTAGTTATCAGTAATTCGGATCTGTGCCTCTAGTCTGGGCTCTTATTATATCAAATCAAACCAAATAATCAAATAATTCAGTGAATTATCTATGTTTACTAGATTGTCATTTGGGTCTGAACATTGTCTCATACCAATTATGCATGTTTTATTTGTTGATTTTAATGTTTAGTCATCTTGAACAGTTTGATTTGTTATTCGTTTATATTGAAAACCAAATGCAATTGTCTTAATAAAATATATTACTTTGCTGGGTTTCATATACTTGCATTACTTCTAAGTGAGTCACTTGTAAGTTATCTCTAGATGGAGGAATATCACTTCTCTTTACATAAAGACGGAGGGAATGTTTTCCCCTCCGGTCACAGTGATTCTCTTCAGCTGCAGTGCTGAACCCATAGAATTGGCTCAATACACGTGCCAAAATATATCCCCACACCTGCATGTTAGTTAGTATTTCCCAAATTATAATATTGAAAATTCTTTTCTTTCTTTCTTCCTTTCTTTCCTTTCTTTCCTTTCTTTTTCTTTTTCTTTCTTTCTTTTTTTTTTCTTTCTTTCTTTCCTTTCTTTCATTCTTTTTCTTTCTTTCTTTTCTTTCTTTTTCTTTATTTTCTTTCTTTCTTTCTTTCCCTTCCTTCCTTCCTCCTTTCCTTTCCTTTCCTTTCCTTTCCTTTCCTTTCCTTTCCTTTCCTTTCCTTTCCNCCTTTCCTTTCCTCTCCTTTCCTTTCTTCTCCTTCCCTTTCCTTTCCTTTCCTTTCCTTTCCTTTCCTTTCCTTTCCTTTCCTTTCCTTTCCTTTCCTTTCCTTTCCTTTCCTTTCCTTTCCTTTCCCCTTTCCTCCATAATTTCCCTGTAGAACAGATTTTGCAAGATGACAGAGTAGATATGCTAATATAATAGACAATTCTTTTTTTTTAAAATAACTTCCATCTGTTTCAATTTCTTTAAAAAAAAAAAAAGAAAAAGAAATTGCACAGGCTTCAGTATTTTATGAGTCATTATTTTCATTATTTTAAACTGATTTATTTTGTTCTAAAATACCATTTTTCTACTCTCAATCTGATTCTTGCCATGAAGAGAATTACAACAGACACTCAAGGATCTGAGGATTACATACATGACTAAAGTGTGCTTTTCTACTCCTTTGTGCTAAGGAAAGAAACCAGCCGGAAAATATTTATATTTAGAAATTATTTGGTAATTTCCTTAAAGACAAAATTAATCTTAGCAACACAGAGAGAAGATTTCACTTCTTTTGTTGAAACACCTGGTACTCTAATAGAAAGAGCAGCCCCCTTGCGCTTCTGAGCAGCTCTGAGGATCTCACTGCAGAGGGGAAGGAGGGCTGTGGCTATACATTAAGCAGAGGCAGAGGCTGGGAAGATTAATGCTTCTAGATTTACTCCCTTATCATTTGTGGAAGTGAAGAAGTTACTCATACCACTCAAAATAAGTAAGAAAAATTATTTTGCCTTTGGAGCACTGAACCTTGGCATGCTTTCCAGCTGCCAAGCACCAGGTTTCAGCTCATCCATATACGTGGACTGCTGGGATCTGAATTTACACAAATTACAGGTGACGGCATGCTTATGCTGCAGGGAGAAGACAAGGTATAAGACTAAGAGGGTCAGATTTCTATTAAATGCTAAATAGCATTAAAAGTGATAAAAATGTATTCACTGCCATTTAGCAGAAAAGCTACTGGGCTGGGAAAAGAAAAGAACTGGGTTGCTTGGAACAGTAGTGGATCAGTCTGAGAATCAGAGTTTTCTTAATAATAAATATAAAAGTTGCAGATGTCGAGTTTGTTTCTAATCTTGCTTGCATCAATATAAATCTAGAAAAGCTCTGTGAAACCAGTGAAGTAAAACTAATACAAATCAGTATTTTAAAATGAGACAGTCAGCCACTTTTTACACATTACTGTCAGAGCTGTATATCTCCACTGATTTTATTAGAGTTATATATCAAGATCAGACTTTTAAATCATTCCACAATCAAACCTCCTGTTGCAATGACAGGTAAGCCCTTTCTATTGCATACATTGAAATATATGTGAGAGGCCATTATGAATTCTGCAGTTGGAAAGCAGAGTCTGCATTTCTGGATTTTTTCCCTTTACTCCCCACGTGGAGTTCTGTATGCAGGCCAATATTCCTGCACAGGCAGAATTTCCGACTCATCTGCAGGAGCAAAACAGCCCTTTGAGAGAGAATCCCAGACCGGCTCAGGCTGGAAAGAACCTCTGGAGACCACCTAGCCCACTCCTCTCCCCACAGATCACCACGTCCAAGTGGCTTTGGAGCATCTCCAAGGACACAGCCTGTGCCACCTCTCCCTGCTGGCCCAGCGCAGAGCAGAGCAGCTCAATGTCACAGAGCTGCAGAGAGAGTTTGCTCTCTCCGTGCCTGCGAGTCGAGTGGGAAGGAGGCGAGGCAGGGGAATAGGCTGTGACACGACTTTGCTTTGAAGCTCCTATCAAGTGCAAATAAGGCTCATACTAAATAAGTCCCTGCTAGGGAGTTGTATATTTTTGTTTGTAGCATTTAGCTTGCAACCAAAAATCTGTTTTGGTTCAATACTTGCAGCACTCAGAAAAGCATCAAAATGACAATTTACTTCTGGTTCAAGCAAAACAATGGTTTGCATGATTATCAGTTCAGCTTCATGGTTTGATTACAGAAAGCCTTGATTTTAAAACATTGACTTTAACTCTGTCAAAGCATCAGACCTCATAATTTTTTATATAAACCTGACATTTCCTCATGCATATAACCCCTCTCTGCCCTTCCTCTTTCTCTCTTGATAATAAACTGCTGACAAGCCATGTTTGATTGTCTTGTGAAGGCACGAAGATCAAATACATATCGAGTATTAACAAAAAAGAAAGAATATCCTTAGGGGGAAAAAAAAATAAAGCTACAGAACACGCATTCCCTTGTTCTGCTGGAAAGAGCTGTCAGGCACAGTGAAAAACCAGTTCAGAGGCATCCTGCCACGGTGAGGAAGCGGGACCCTCGGCACTCACACAGGGGCTTTTTCAGGAGCGCTCTGCTCAGCCCTGTCAGCCCTGGGCTGGGCAGAGGGAGGCAGGAAGGGAAGGAGGGGTGCTGCTCCCAGCCACTCACCATTGGCCTCACAGCTGTTCTCCCTTTCTCACAAGGGGAGGGTAAAAAGTCCTGCTCAGGACTGAAAAACAAGGCCCTTCTTCCCCAGCAGCACTGTGTCTGTTTTGTGCTTATTTATTCTTTTTCCCTGTTGTTTTTTTAAATTTTTTTTTGGTTTGTTTGTTTGTTTGATTGCAACATTTTTTTCCCCTAGTTAGCTCTACTCTGTGGAAGAATGAAACAACCCAAGAGTTATCTGTAGCCCTCTGGAATCACATGAGTGATTGCTGGGAAAGCAGTAAGGGACTTGGCTTACAAGTTTAGCACAACCAGTGATTCCCACAGATTACAGAGTCATAGAAACTCCCGAGTTGCAAGGGACACACAAGGATCACCGAGTCCCACTGCTGGCCCAGCACAGGACACCCCAAGAAGCACACCATGGGCCTGACAGTGCTGCCCAAATATTTCTTCAACTCAGTCTTGATGCTCTGTCAACTTTCCTGGGGAGCCTGTTCGAGTGCTCAGCCACCGTCTGGGTGAAGAACCTTTTCCTAATGTCCAACCTAAACCTCCCCTGACACAACTTCTTGCTGATTTATCGAGTGCTGCCACTGATCACACCACAGAGAATGCCTGTGTGGCCACTTGCTGTTGGCTTAGAGAGCATGAGAACCAAGGGTGGCTCACACCTCAGCACTTCTGACATGTTGAAAGGTGTCACAGCAAAGCCCACATTGCAGTTTGAGAACCAATTTAGTAGCAGCAATTTTGCCTTGAAATTATGCTTAAATGTTTGTACAGATTCTATAAACTTGTTTGCATTTACTGTTCTACACAGACACACATAGAAAAAAAGATTTGTCTATAACTGATCCTTGATCAGTATTTGTGGGTTTGGTATTTCTCCTTAGTCTTGTCCATGTTTACATAACAAAAATATTAATTTACTACTTGCCTCAGAGCAGGTCCTCTCCTGTCCTCATGCTCCAGCCAGAACTCGGAGGTAGCACTGAACAACAAAAAAAAACAAAAGGAAATACAGAATAAAAGAACTAGAAAGAAACAGAAAAAAAGTGAAGGTTTTCTTGAGCAAAAGAACAAGAAAAAGAGGTCAATACCTTGAATTATTTCCAGAGGGCCAGTAACTCAGGTTCTTTTAGCCCAGTATATAAGCCGTCTGTTTATTCTGATAAAGCAACAGCTTTTTATGTATATCAAACAACAAATTCAGAAAGCTTACAAAGAAAACTCTACAGCCTCAAAGAAAAATGTTTATCTGGAACATGGAGGAAAAGAAACTTTAGGATTTAATGTTCGTGCCTCTTTGTCTGCACCAGCACCTCCTGAGTAAAAACATTCTTATTTTCATCCTGAGTTAAGAATCATACATATTAAAAAAATCTGCACACACACATGCGCACACACAAACACATATTGAATCCCATATTTTCAAGCTGAATAATGCAGCAATTAATTTTAATATGAATGAAACTGTGACTCATGCTTCACTTGAGATTAATCTGAAAAAGAAATCTCCAGCACTATGAAAGGACTGTAAGTTCCTAGCTGCTGTCTTGACCTACTTGACAGGTAAATCAGGTAAAGCTTTGTTCCTCCAAGGTTATCCATTCCAGGGATAGGTTTCCTGCTTGGTATGCAGACTTACAAAACCACCCTTTGAAGATGTGGAGTTGTCTTGCTCCCTCTAGATGTTAAGCTTCCTTTAAACTGTGATGAAGTTTAGGGAAAAGAGTTCTAATCACCAAAGAAATCCTTTAGAGCATTGATGTTTTCAGCTGTTAGATCACCTTGTAACAGCAGCAATGGAGAATTAAAACTCTTGTCCAGTTTTGTGTGAAACCCTGGCTCTGCACAGACTGTAATGAGACAATAACAGGAAGCAAACATTGGACTTGTAGATGTTCTGTTGTCAGTCACTGTAAAAAAAATTGTAGTGCTAATTTACTTAATGTTACAACCTAATCCATTACTGATGGAGCAAAGCAAAGTTGGAAAACAAAATATTTCATTATGTGCAAGTTTCTTATTAGAATAGAATAATCCAGCCAGAAATACTCAGAGACAGTAAATATTTGCAAGTTTGGATAATATGCTTGTCTTCATAATTGGCAGAATTGATCTTGCTGAGTGTTCACTTCACAGTTCAGAATTATCCCTCATTGTCTCATATATACAAACCCCTTTCCTCTTCAGATTTGTACAGGCGAGTAGCTGGTATAAAATATGATTTCACTGCAGGTTAATTTAAAATTTATTAGAAAAGCGGGAGAGGTTTTAGGTGAGAAAAAAGCCCCACATTAATTCTCAATCCTCTTTTCTGGAACTATGCCTATTTGTCACATAGACTCAATAAATATGATAATAGCATTACATTGTTAGCATCTTAACACACATTCTATGTTTTTGGCAACCCTTTAATGCAGAAATCCCTAAATTTGTTTTGCATACTTGGTATCTGATCCAAGAGGAACTTTAAAGTCATTTCACAAGATGTGAACTGAACAGTTTCTGTAATTTCACAGCTCGTTCAGGTTTGCTTTATGCTATGCTGCCATTTGTACCTCTGAAAAGCAAGCGTTTACAACCTCGAGTGGAACGGTGGCCCTGCAGGCTTTCTGTGGGCACCGCAATTCACACAGACACAAGACAGATGTTTCAGTCTGGTCAAATGTCTTATGAGCTATTGTGCTTGTTCATCAAAACACCTGTCAAGTAATGGCAGAGAAGTGTGAGCGATGATAGAAGAGACCTTTCAGGTCTGCTGCACACACCAAGGGCCGTTTCGGATGTGCTCCAGCCACTCAAGCTCCTTGCGTGATGAGACATCAGTTGAATAAATCAAGATGATGCTCTATGGAACAGTAAAGGAAAAAATTAGCAATCAACAATTACTTCAATTTAAACAATAGTACTGCTGAGATTACAGCATTTCTGGTCTCTGCTCATCTGGGAAATTATTCTGCCTTAATTCGGCTTACCTCCCCAAAGAGCTGGTGTCAGAGCAGAGGGACTTTGTGCGTGCAGTGCAGTTCAAAGTCCTCCAGTAAGCTTCCTTCGGTGATGCATGAGCATGGTTCTAGTCAACACATACCATTATTCCATTTCCAGAGCCAGGAAACTTTGGAGCACATAATCTATTTTACTGATGGAGTACAAAGTCACATAGTAACCACAAAAGTCAAATATGGCATCTATTCCAGATAATTCATAATGAAGGAAGTATTAAACCAAATGCCATGTGAGGACAAACCCTTAGTCAATTTAAGTGAAAGCCTTACAAATATTTTAAAAATACTACATGAAATAATACTTTTCACTTTTTGGAGGAACTTGTAAACAATATATTTGTCTCAGCTTAGTATTAAAAGCTGTTTATAGTCCAAACTTCAAGAAGCCAGGTGCAAGGAGCAGTTTGCTTACCCATCAGTATAAACTTCGAATAATCCATTTGACCACTCAGTGAAATAAAGCAGGAACAATTCCTGAGTCAACCACAGCGAATGACAGGTGTTTTAGGAAGTGCTGTCCCTCAGCTGAGCAGCTGTGACTGGCGGTGTGAGGGTGGTTTATTCCTTCACAGCCATGCAGAAAGGCGATGTGGACGTAGTTGCACGATGAGAATCCTGCTTCAGTTGCTCAGTTTTGTCACTTTCTGAACATATATTGGCTATATTAAGCAGATCAATTAAGTTAATTAAGACATTTCACATGTGGATACAAATTATGCCATTGTAATACTGCAATTTTATGGCTCCCTAACATGACATCATTTCTAGCGCTGAGGTTTTATGTTTGTCTTAAACTGAAATAATGGTGGGGATCTGCTCAGAGTCTTACTTTTTCTCTCTCCTGTCCTCAGGTACACTTATCCATCCCTAACCTTGCCAAAACCAGCAGCCAAGTTACTTCTTCTTAAGCTTGAACAGGAGCACTCTCAGACCGATTTACTTTTCTCATACAGATGTGCAAACCAGGCCCACGATCCATCTCCCCACAGAATTCCACGAGCGCAGCTCTGGGCACAGAGAAGGATGAAGAAGGCAGTGTCAGGAATGAAAAAAACCCTGTTGTGCATCGGTCAGAGTTTCCAAGACCATCCCACTGCAGCCCAGGACACCAGAGGTGGAGCTACCACCTCTGCTATCTCTAAAATTATCTGCTTTTCACTGGCAAAGAAATTCAATGTTTATCATGCAAAAAGCTTAGAATTTCATTTCAAAGTATAACTCGCTAAGCAATTCACAACTGTTTTGTTCTGTACTCACCACTCAGAAATTATCACTTAAAAAAAAAGGTTCTTTAATGTGAACTCATGACAATAAAAGTACAGGGGAACTAACATATGGAGTTGTCCTTGGCCTTACTGATTTCCCTGGCAAAATATATAGCGTGGGCTTAAGTGATCATGAAAGAGAGCTGCAAAGAAGCCTACACATAAAAGAGAACAAGCACAATGTGGAAAACTCCTGTAAAGAGCTTTCAGCACTGCACCATGGCTGAGACTCACCACAGGAGAGTGACTTTGCAGGTGTAAAATACTTACATGCTAAAGAAAAGAGAGAAAACATCATTGAGAGAAGGGAAAACAAAAGGAGGAAGATGTGAAAATATGTGGTAAAGTCAACAACAAAGAATAAAGGGAGTGCAGGAAGTGAAATGGCAAAGTGAGCAAAAGGGAATAAAAGGTGATGGGTTGCAACTCCGTGGTATCACGTAATGCAATAGAGATGGAAAGAAAGAGGAATTTTAAAAGCCTGCAATTAAAATCAATGCATAAATTTACTTTCTGTTTGAGATGCAAATGATTGTTTAGGCCTAGTTTTCTATTAGATGTTGCTATGTGAAACCAAATTTCCTTTGCAATTTTTTTACTTTTTAAAAAATTATTGGGATTTTCATACTAATATTTATTTAAATGCTTATCATGTATATCTAAAGCAACCAAAAGAGATAATAACTAAGAGCTTCTTAAATTTTCTGACATTTAACAGTGCACGTAATGCAGCAGCTTTATAGAATGCTGATAAATTTCCTTGACCTCCTGCTGCAATCTGAATAAACGTATAATTATGGGCTTTAAAATGGGGTTTTCATCTATAGTGGCACATTAGGACCTGATGTGGTAGGCTTTAAGTAGCCTACTAGAAAATCTTTCAGCTTGCAGACAATTCCAGCTATTGTGGGGTCACTGAGGGTTAGTGATTTATTCCCCAAATGAATGGGAGTTTTGTCATTGATTTAACAGAATCAGTAAAGACATTTTGCTTTTTCATTTTCTAATAGTTCCTCTCGACAACACACAGTGTGCACAGAAATCCCTATCCTATTGGAAATCTAGCTGTGGGACAGTGAAGCAAACCCTTCCACGGATTTCTGCTCCCAGAAGCAGAGGGAACACAGCATGATCCATGTCCAAAGTTTCTCCGCATCTTTTTCCTCAGATAAACTAATGGGTGAATTCAGTGAAAGAAAGTAAATCAGAGAACATCAAATTCCTTTAGGAACAGGTCCTAGCAGAAAGCATTGCCACTTGCAAGCAAGGAATCAAAGCACCTCAGCCACTTCAAACAGCCAAAGCGTGATGACATCCACGTCCAAGCTATCCAAGGGTAGGTATATGCATGCAACACTCACTAAAGAGCTTTGAGCCATATATTAATGGGCTCTGGTATTTTAGGAATCATAAAAAGTTAGTTTTGGTAAATGAGTTCTTTATCATTTATAACTATAGGTTGGGGACAAGTATAATTTTATTAGATCTTGCTTTTCTGACATCTTACAGCCCCCTGAAATTGCAAAAATAAATAGTAGGTAAGAATATGCTTGTATTAAACCCATGAAATTATAGTTCAATTTGTGTTTTAACATATATCTAGTTGTTAACTTTTAAATTTTTATGATTCAGACAGGTATGTCTGTCAAATATATATATATGATCAATAATATCTATAATAGCATAACATAGCATAAAATTAATATACATTAAAACATGAAATTGCTGCATTCTATAACATAAATGATATTTTTGCAGAATTTAATAAAAATCTGAGGTCGTGATTAGATCTGCTTTGCAGACCCAAGGCCGAGGCATATACTTCCTTACTACAGAACATGAGAGGTGACCTGCAGGGTTTGCTGGCAGTGTGGCAGAAGAGGGACACAGCAGTAATATTTATTTATAAAGTGTTATTACACACTTAAAAGGTCATGTAGGAATTGATATGGAATAACAAACATGTTCACAGCCTCATTTCCTTAATTGTCACTTCAGAAATAAGACTTAGCAGATAAACACAGCCAAATTTTCTACAGAAGGCAAAGTGTCACAAAAGTATGTAATAAACATGGAGAAACAGTGGAGAATAGGAACGGACTGGAACAAGAGACACCAGAATGGTTGAGTGTTTTACTGAAATAGGAGCTTTGACAAAAAAGACAGATAAAAATCTGATTGAATCATGAATCTAAGTGTACTGACAGCCTCAGGGTGGGTTTCACCTGACCCGTGTGTAAGATGGATAGGGACTGTCCCTGCAGCCTCCCCTGGCCAAGTGAAGCACTTTCCTACATGGACTTGTTGGCAGTCAGACTTCTTGTACCCAGAGCTGAAGGGTGCCAGACTCTGGCGTATGCCTTTTGCTCTGTTACAATCCATGTACTATATCATATATCTATGTAATTTATATCTGTATCTATATCTATCTATATATCTATATCTATCTGTATCAATATAATCGATATCTGTAGATGCATTTTGGTGATACATATATACTGGACTGCAACCTGCCTTGTTAAGTCCACAACAATTCTCCCTTAGCTGTGGTTAAAATAAATTATAAATTTGACATTCTCTGGGAAAAAACTCTAATTTGACACAATAACTGACTCAGAATGCATAGCAAGCAAATCCAGGAAATTTACCAGGAAATCCGTAATTCCATGGATTTTGCATGTTGATTTGCAAGAAGTACCTCTGCTTTTTAAAATTAATGTTAGTTTTACTTATTTTTATCTTTTAACTTAAGAGGCCGGGAGATAAAGTTGACCTTTTCATCTGAACACCGTAACAACAAATAGAATTCAACTTCTGTACAATAATTTACTTGGTCATAAACAATAACCTGACCATTTTTTTGGACACCATAAGAAAAATGTGTTAATAAAGAAACTTTCAGGAGCCCCATATATTTATTTAAAGACCTTTCTTCGAATTGTGAACAAATTTAAGGAGTATTCTGTGTGTACTAGAAGTGTTTTATTTGTGGGGGTGAGCACAGGCTCTTGTGGAAATGTGTCTTAATGACACTCTATAAAATCAAAGGTAAAGACTGAAACAGAAATCAGATTTAGAAATTTTCTGTGGCACCTTATCCTAACTGCAATTCTGTAAAAATGTAGGAACAGGCAGTTATCAGAAATATAAAATAGATGCATGATGGTACAGCAATCTAACAGGATGGAGTCACCTATTACACTCTAATATTTCAACATCAGTAAAGAGAAATTTAAAACCCTTTAAACAAGTGGCTCTTGAACAGTTTACATCATTTGCTATTGGATACTAGTGATTTCACTGTGCAGCTCATTTAAAGAGTGGGGAATCTTGTGAAAGAAGGTCAACTTTTTTCCCCAGTTTGAGGAAGGTGATGGTAGGTGTTTATATGGCAGGATTAATCACTGATGATTTGCTCAGAATATGAAATGAAATAAACTATTCTCCTTGGACTATTTTTCATACTACTTACTTTTGCTTTATACTTGAAAGATGGAAGTTTTCCAAGTTAAAATTTTGCTGCTTAATTGTCTTTTGGCATGCCTTTAAGATTACTGTCTATTTTAGAATAGGAAACTACCTTTTATTTCTGCATCTATGGAACATTTTTAAAAGTCAGTACAGTATCTGCTTGTCTGTGCATGCAAACGGAAATAACTATCTGGGGAACATAATCATGGCAAAAGGTCATGTTTGCCCTTTATTTGAAATACTTTTAGACTATCAAGTGGTTAGAAGTCACTCAATCAATACCAGAAGTCAAGGAAAGCAGTTTGTTTTATCAACATGAAGATATTTTGAGTTTCCTAAGATGGAATGCTGTTTCCTTCTGCATTTTAATCAAGATTTCATAAAATCACTGTTTTAGTGTATCTGGCAAGGGCATTTAAGTTGCACTACACGGCAACAGCCACCTGAGACACAAATGTTTTAAAAATCTGAAAGACCCACATGAGGCCCCTTCTCTTCCTTCTGTGTTCAAAAGGCAAATCATCATGAAAGCTGAGACTATAAACACCTCCATGTACATGTAAAGAAAGTAAAGGGGTGCTGAGGGACATAAATTTAACCCCTCTGCACCACGGATCAGTTTTAATTTTCATGCTGCATGTTCTATTAACACAAGAGGAACTTTAAGGTTGGATGTGGATATCTACTGCAGGCACATTTCCTATAAACAAATGCTTTTATACAAAAGCAGAGGTGGCTAAAAGAAAGAAGCCTGTATGAGGTTTGGAGGCTTTGGAATAGACATTTTCTAAGTATTTTACGGTATAGTCCATCCGAATTATTTTGATTTAAACGATTTTAAAAATTTGTTTCTATGTACAATTTACTGTCTAGTAAAAAACCCCATAAACCAGTTTGTTTTCATATAAGTAATTATGCTGAAAATTCCCCCATTAAAAAGATTCCCAAATCTGCCTACATCTTTCAATTAAAAAAAATTTTAAAAAGACAAGTAAAAAATAACACAATTTTAAAGGACTGATGAAAATCTTACTATACAAGATTGCATGAACACGAATAAGTTGATAATAAAAAAGTATTAAAATAGCATTGCTTTTGGTAAATTCCACATATCTCTCTTCAACCTAACAGTTGAAAACTGTCAATTAAATAATGAAATGGAAGATTAATACGTCTTGAAATTGTTGAACGAGCATGACACCAGTGGGACCAGCGTTAATATAAGCTACCAGAGTTTGTAAACCATGAAGGATTAGCTGAGTGAATTATGAGGGCAAACTGCAAAATTAGAGTTAATATGGGGAGATGGGCTACAAGAATATGGGGAATTGGGTCCATGTCTTAGGTGTTCCACTTTAGTTGAGACCGAACTTCTAGAAAAACAGTGTTACACACTGAATTTTGATGCACTCTAAAAATCAACCACTTCAATTACTCAAGGAACCCTAATAATTATTAAAATCCGTATCTTCCATTATGCCTTTCCAGTCCTTCTATTAGGGGAAAAAAATAAAAAAGGGGGGAATTAAAATATCTGCAATGTTATGCTAAGAAACATGTGTATTCAAATGAACAATAACTCCATTAGAAAAAAATGTAAATGTTCAGCCTGGGTGAGCATTTTCTTAAACAGTCATTATCTCAAAATTAGTATAAAGACTAAAATAGCTTATTAATGGACTGAGACTCCTTAAATTTTTTTATAATGTGATTCAGGTGTCTAGAATCTTTTGAAAAACCTCACTAAGCAACTATCTGTATCTTTAGGCACTTAAATGCCTTCCCCTATTGCACTCGTGTCAATTGATTTCAATTAGGGTGCTAGGATTTGGAAACATTCTAATTTCTTCACAGATACAAGAAGAGTCTCAGGCACAGCCTCTCAGTGGGCAAAGGGCATGGGACAGGGGTATGTCCTGTGCCTGGGGGGACACTGCCATGGACACTGCACACACAGGATGCCACTGGACACCAGCACCCATCTTGTCTAGACCCGGCTTTTGACAAGAAGGTTGGGACCAGACGACCTTTGAGAGCTCCTTCCATCCTGGTATTCCGTGATTCAATGATTCCATGAAAATAAGGTTGTGTCAAAGGAACTAGAAGATACATGGGAATTTCGTTTTTAGTAGGTAAACTCTAACATCTAATGAGAGAACCTACTGCAGGTCACAAAGTTTGCATTTCACTTCTGCGCAGCTTTTTTAGTTAGTGGGGCCCAGTTTCACAAAAGAGAAAGCCAAGAAAATCCTTATCATTGCTGTTGCTTTGCAAGCATAAAGGGATATGAAGCAGAGGGCAGAGATGAAGCAGGCAGCCTTGGTGGCATTCCCCAGGTGTGCTACAGGTGATACGACCCACTGCATTAGCGGGGAACAGAGCCCTGAGAAGATGGGAAGCAACCCATGGTTCTTTCCCTTGTAATGGGGCAGAACCATCCATATGCCATGAAGGTACATGGTATTGTTCCTCGGGCTCAGCACAGGTTTTCGAGCTCAGCAGATCCCAATACCTGAGCAACAGCTTCAGTCCAGCAATACTGCGAACATTAGTGGCAGGAGCAGGCTCTTTTTCAGCACTTTATGAGGAAAATTCACTGCATCTCCATTTCTTTTCTTTTCGTATTTTTCCGTCTTTCCTGAAAAAAAGAAAAATCCCAATTTTTAACTCCTATCTAATGTTTCATCCTTAAGGAGTTCATACTTGTAAACAAAACGACTGAAAGCTGACAGTTGGAAATGTCATGTCTGCTGTCAACCGTTCATGAATAATTGACACCGAGATTACCCAGGGAAAGCTGCAATTATCCTGACTCATTAACATATGAACTAAGCCTGGGTTTTGTTCTGTGGTTGTAGGATTTTCCTTTAACTCCTTGATGTAGAAGGTAAAAAAATCCCAGCGGGAGTTTGCTATACAAAGAATAAGTCTGAATGAATAAACAAAACCTCAGAACTATGAAGACATATTAGAATTTCAAGTAGTGTTTTGTTTAATCTTGTATATACCGTTTTGCTACACTGCTATTTTACAGGGGATGTCACTGTGACAGATTTGTGTGCTCGCCTAAGGCTTGGAGGACAGCTCTTTGCAAATAGAGGTGTCAATGGGAAAATCTTCTTACTCATGTTCATATTTTCATAGCCATGCTAGGTGCCTACTCAGAATTCTGAAATAGTTGGTGATCAATCAGAATTCACGCAAACGAAGTTTCCTGGATGGTAACAGCATTAACAGAGGGGAAAATATGTTTTTAAATGGAATTCTCTATTTAAAAAAAAAAAGAAAAAAAAAAAAAGAAAAAAAAGAAAAAAAAAGAAAAAAAAAAAACAACTTAACTTGGTTTTAAGACTAAGTTTAGCAAATCAACATTAACTACTGAAGCAAGCAAGCAAAGAAAGCAGTCAGGAATTTCACAAGGCAGGATAAACATGCAAAGAAACAAACTCACCATATTTACAAAGATAATGGAAATTACTAACTGCTGTTCCTGAGCATATTAAATGCTTTCTCTCAACCTGTACAATAGCACGGACACACAATTTTTTAGCTGCTGTGTAAAATTGTAGGGTAGCCTTAAGGTTTAGGTTAGGAACTGAATTAAAAGTCCTTTTCTTGAAAGAAAGGCCTTTGAATTGCAAGTTGAAACCATGAAGCTATTTCCCACAAGTAATTACCATTTTGGATGCCCCTCACTGCTGGTCCTATTGCCTTTAGAAGCACAGCATATATTGGAGGCCATCATATCAATCTATAGAGTTGAATTATAACTTCTTTGGTGTAATGAGCTCTCTTTGACAGCCGCACACAGTCAAAGTCATTGTTCAGAAAGGATAACCAAGCTATTGCCTCTCAAGTGTAATACACTTCATTAAAATGCAAGTCATTTCTTAAAATGCACATTCACTGAACTCCAACCCCTCATAAATCTTGCAACATTTCATTTCTTGTTCACAGCTCTGAAATCTTTAAATTTGGGCCTCTGGTAACTTTCCGCATAACCTTAAAACATGTATGAATTTCCCACTCTAGTATTTTTCTTCTTTTTTGTACAAAAATAGTAAGAGAAAATGACAAACAGTTTGGAAACTCTTGCCTATATGATCTTTGCAGCACACCTGTCAAAAGCAATTATTTAGACACTGGGTCTTCTCATGCTGTTGAAGACTTCCTGACATCCACCTAATTTTCCCGTCCTTTAATTCCATATCTTTGTTCTGGGTGATAATATCTTGGGAAAAAAAAAAAAATCTTCCTTTCGTGGTTTATAGGTAATTTCTTTTATGTCCCCTTTATATGGTCTTCATTCCGCCATAACAAATACAACACTATCCATCCCAATGCAAACAGAGAAAATAAATAAAAGGTCCCTACATGTGTAAATTAAAGGTGAACAGGGGAATTATGAAGAGACAGAGGCCAGTTCCTGAAGCTGCCTCTCCATTTTTTATAAACACAAGATTGGATTGAAACTTACTAAATAAGTGCCAAAAAAAACCCAAACCCAATGACAATGGCAGATGTGTCCAAGCCAAGGCTGGATGGGGCTCTGAGCAACATGGTCTGGTGGAAGGTCTCTGCCCTCAAGAGGGGAGCTGGAACAAGGTGATCTTCAAGGTCCCTTCCAACCCAAGCCATTCTATGATTTTGTGATATCTATATCATCTTGCCCAATGATTTTATATTTTAATCCAAATCCTTTTTAATCTCTGAGTATTTACGTGGTATTTTTACTTCTTGCTCTGCAAACTGTTCCTCTGGTATCACATACAATAGCCAATTCACTGTTTCTTCAAGATACAGTGTGAATCTGGTAACAGATGATGGCTGGTCAGATTTTCTTCTTAGAGAGGGCTCAGCATTAAGCAACGTAATGCATATTACTGTAATGTTAAAATTGTGTATACTGTATTGCATTCAGAACCCCCAATTCTCAAGAAGCAGGGCAAGCCTATTTAAAAAATCTTAATATTTAAATTTACACCCACTGACACATAATCCTGCAGTGATCTCTCGAAGCTGTCAAACAATTATCATTTTATATAGCTGAATACAATCATGCATCACTTTTGCCATAATCAGCAAAATAAAATCAATTGCATTACATATAAGCAAAAATAACCTATGTAAGTTATAAACAAAACTAAAATGTTTTCAAACCATTTTAATGTATAATCCATTTGATCTCTCAGTGTTTTCCTTGTATTCAGTCAGAACCAAAAAGACCTCAGCATACATTTCTCAGAAATATCTAAGTTTGCCTTTTATTGGGATTGATTATTACTTACGTACAGGAATAAATACACCTACAAACCCAGCCTCAGCACAGAAGTGACCTGAGGGTGGCTTTCCAACCTCTGGAATTTAAATGCCTCTCTCTGTGGAGGCTCGGAACAAGATGAGAACTCTAACTGAAGATTAAAGTGGAGCAGAAACCTTGCACACAGAGACATCACTTATTCATGAGCGCTTACATATGTGGCTCTCTAAGTCGGCAGAGCGAGAGTGTTTTACCGCACCAGCCCTAAGTAACGAGAGCTGCGTTCCTCTTATTCCTTAAGAGCCAGACACTGAATCCCCCTTTTTAAAGAGGCAATTTGCATACAGTCTAATTGTCCTCTCTAAGTAGTAAACCTTTTACGGGGTAGCATTGACTAACATTGCCCATTTTAAGGGACTGTTTTTCCAATGTGTAGGCAGAGATTTACACAAACAGCAGTCACTGGCTATTACTTAACACAAGAGCATATTAAGAGAAAAGCAACAGGAAAAAGAATGTAAAGTTCCACTTGGAGGCTGTAGTAAAGCTGACAGTCTAGCAGAAAGACTAATCAGTACATAAGAGATTCAAGGTTGCCAGCAATTAATTCTAACAGCAACTGAGCACATTAAGGGGTCTCGGTCAAATCCTAGGAGTTTTGAAAAAATTTAACTTAATCTTTGCCTTCCGCTGAGAGCTGGCCAGGGTCCAAACCATCACTGTATGGGGAGAATATGAAATCCCCTTGCACTATTTTCTATAACTTATTAAGCATATGCTAGATACCTATGGGGAAAAAAAAAAAAAAAGGGAAAAAACCTCTGAGAAAACTTCTTTTTTTTTTTGGNTTCTATAACTTATTAAGCATATGCTAGATACCTATGGGGAAAAAAAAAAAAAAAGGGAAAAAACCTACTGAGAACATTCTGTTTCTTCATGGAAGGAGCAACTTATTCTTCTTGTCACCCCATTTTTTAGCTGGTTTAGCTCCCCCTTGTTTCAGTCATTCTCTTAGGTGCTGGTAGACTCAGGATGTCAAACATCACTTTAATTTTGTCATGCTAGCATATTTGCAGCTATGTTCCTGTCACTTTCGAATTCCAGCTTTCAATCAGAAAAACTTCTGATTACTTCCCAGCAGCATAATTTTACAGGCTCAGTAAAAAGCCTAATTCCACACCAAAATGACAATACGCAGCATTTCTCAGGGAATTATAATTTTTACCTGGCTTCAGTGGAAAATGCAGAGACTCACATATTTTGAAAACTATGTTATGAAGGCAAATTAATTCACATGATGGCTCACAATATTTCAATACTGTAATATTACAATATTTGTAAGTAGGACTTGAGTGACTCCATCAGCAGCCTTCTTTTAGTGCACTGATGTGGGAAGAGCTACAGAGACTCTTTCACTGGCCACAGGAGAGCTAGACATGATTGCTGACCTCTGCCAAAGAATCACAGAATATTTTGAGTTGGAAGGGACCTTAAAGATCATCCAATTCCAACTCCACTGCTGTGGGCATGGACACATTCGACTAGACCAGCTTGATCAAAGCCCCATCCAACCCAGCCTTGAACACTTCCAGGGATGAGATATTCCTTAATTTAATATATTATAAAAATGTCTTAACCTCAAAATCTTTTTCTTAAAAGAATATAAAAATGTATTTTTCTTAACATTTTTAAGACTGCATGATCATCTGACAATGAAAGAAAGGAAAGCAATCAACTCCAGTGTACCTAGATGTGCTGCTTCCCATTTGTTGCTCCTTTCCCTGTTCCTTTCCATTTGTTCTCCAAATCCATCAGTGGATTTTTTCCTCACAGGCTGGCTGTGGAGCTGTCTGCTCAGAAGCTTTTATGGCCATCAAGCCATGAAAGCTTTTTGAATCACCTGGCCTTCCTCACCAAGAACTTCACGGCTGGCTCCTCAAAACCCAAACAGAGCTTTAGCATAATATACCAGCTCTCACTAAAGAAATGAAAGGGAGTTTTGTCAATAAACAAGACATTGTACATTTTGTTCCAAGCATATTATTATTCCTTCCTAATTCCTTTTAGAACACACATGGAATAATCATTTCTATGAGAAAGGGGGTTTTGTTGTTTTTGGCTTTGTTGGTTTTTGCAGTTTTCTTTTCATGAAAAAAACTTTCTGGATATGAAGAAGAGAATGAATTTTTCTATTGTCTTTCTGTATAAAGTGTCGATTGCATGCAAATTTTGGTGTCTCCATACTGTTAGAAGCAACAGGTGTAGAGTGCCCTTTTCACTAGACCTAGCATCCTTAATATCCTCAATCTTACTTTCTAGACCCTTTCTTTTAGTCATTTCTTTCTCTTCCACTATTCTATAGGCTCTGATCAGTTAACTTGGATCATTCCAGTTCTTCAAAGGGGAGCACAGTGAAATGAGGACCTAGAATTCCCTGGCTGGGAGTAGCCTTGGGAGGTCTCCAGTCCCACCTGCTGCTCAAAGCACTATATCAAGATTGGATAACACTGTGTGTCCACTCAGGTTCTCTAAACCTCTGAGCACCCCTGGGTGAAACTGATGAGGCCCCATGAGTCTGACAGCACCTGCCTCAAATTTCTGGTAACTTGTTTCTAATTACAGCTTATAATCAACAGTAACTGCACTAACTTCCCACAGTTTTAGAGGGAACTGAAAACTAAGTAATCAACTTCCCATGGCATTGCTTTCTGATCATTTTCTCAACTACGGGACCAATATTTTCTTTCACTTTCTTCTGATAACAAATAGCGGGGCTTTGCTGTTAATCCTGGGATCTTTTGGGATCTGCAGTTTCTGTATGCCTTTATTTTTCTTATTTAAATGGAGGTTGCACATTTTATATTTTCTGTGTGCCCATTCATATATAATGTAAGCTAAAAAACCAAAATGTATTTATTTTTTCCATATATTCTATATTTTCTAGATCTGTAGCTATCTGCAGAACTGTGGATGAAAGGATTTATCAGTAAGCATACAGTGAAAAATCTAACAGGAATGTCTGATATATAAAAAAAAAAAATCAGTTTTCTCCTTCTTGCTCTTGCTCTAACTGCAAAATGGAATACACATTAATGTGTTACAATCTAATTTATTTTCTTTTTAAATTATAATCAGGTTCCAGGGTTAGTTTTTCATAGTATATATTTGAAAAAGAAAATAATTCACGATTCCAATTTCCCTTTATCTTATTATATTGATAATGGAGAGATGGGGCTGCTCAAGCATTACGAAGTCATTTTATGTTATTTTGCTGGGTTTATTGTTGTTTTATTATTAAATGATTTCTTCTACTGGGTTTTCTTAAATATGATGATTCATATCCTTAATACATTAAAGGATTGCTGTATAGAAATATCTGACCAGAGCCATAGGACTGAATTACGTGTGAATAGATGAAGACACAGCTTAAGTACACAGAAGAGACTCAATCCACAGCATAAGTATAAAGAAAATTAAAAAAATAATAGTCATAAGGATATTAGGGATCTCAGGTCTTATTCTCCTAAGCCTTAGTGATTCTAGGTCATACTAAAATTGCAAAATAGTAATAAAAAAAGTGCCTTGTTATACTTAGATGGAAACATCAATATTTTAGAAATATCTAAAATGTAAAATATATAGGGTTTTTCAATATTGGCAAAACCCAAGCAAAATCTAATGGAGACCACTTTATAGGTCACAAAAGAAATATCTGTCCAAATAGTTTTCCATTTCTCTCTTTATTTTCAGTTAAAGGACCTTTTTTTTTTTTTTGATACCAGCAGGCAAGTCACTTCTCATCAGACTGAAAGGCATTTGAAGATCGTGTTTTCAGCCATGTAATACCAACAACAGCATCAAAGATGGAGATATTTATTAGTGTTATTACTGCAGAGTGTAAGACTTGGATGGAGATGGTGAAGAGATCATAACCAGCAGTTTTGGGAAATAAAAGTATTACTGCCTCCCACTGAAATGCAAACAGGGCTGGAGCACTGAGAGAAGGGAAGACTGAAAGTTCCACCAGACTACGTGATCAGGCTCAACCCCTGCAGTTCACAGAATCACAGAATGGATTGGGTTGGAAGGAACCTCGAAGACCCTAAATTCCAGCTTCCCTGCCATGGACAGGGACACCTTCCACTAGAACAGTTTTCTCAGAGCTCCATCCAACGTGGACTTTAAACGCTTTCCAGGTTGGGGCACCCACAACTTCTCTGGCCAAGTGCCTCACCACTCCCACAGTACAGGTCAGTAGGTCCCAGGGTCATCCTTTCCACCCTTTTTAAAGATGGGTACGATGTTTCCCCTTTTCCAGTCTCCTGGGACTTCACCTGACTGCCATGACTTTTCAAATATCATGGGAGAGTGGCTTGACAACTACATTTGCCAATTCCCTCAGGACTCTGGAATGCATCTCACCAGCTCCCACAGATTTATGTGCCTCCTTTTACAGTATTGAATACACAAATCAAAAAACTGGAAGAAGAAATTGATAAGCACAAGTGTTCTGTGCAAAGATTTTTTAAAGTATATATGAATGTCTTGGGTTAATTACCAAAGCGCATTGCAATACTGAGTAGGAAATTAGCTATTTGAGGGTAAATCTCATCCTAACCCTTTTTTAAGTTAATCTTTTTTCAGAATTTATTATGCAAGTTTGCATATAGTAAGTTTTAAACTGCATAGTGGTTGGTCAGACAAGAGATATAGAATTATTTCAGTTCCTTTGAGACAAATCCGTTTCTTAAGGGCCCTCTTGCTCTACATAAGTTTGTGTGATTGTAACAAAAAGGATCTACAAAAATAAGAGGAACCAGTATTTTATAACTTGCAGCAGAGGACTGGTGGTTCATTATTTCTGAAAACCTGCAGTTGATAATAAGCCAATTTCATGTCTGAAATCAAAAGGGTAAATAAATGATGTGTATAGAAAACCATGTGAAAAAGTCTGATACTGCAAATGTCTAATCACATGCTTTCAGCAGGAGGTTCGGAATGTAAATAGGAGTTAAGAACCCCTGCTGAACCTGGAGCATGGTTAACTTTATATACTTGAGTAATATTTAAATCGATAGGAATTCAATATAACATTAAGTAATCTTATATTTAAAGGAATAAAGCTGAGATTATTCTTCCAGTTATGTGCAGTTACTTACACATCATTTGATATCCTTTTATTTTCATATCATTTAAATTCACATTTCAGTTTTCCTTATGGTTTGCTGAACTGCATAAATGTTTGGTTTATTGATATTTTGTGAATAATGAGGTCCACTAGTACATTCTTGTAACTCATAAAATACCAGCAAGCTCCACATTTATTCAGCACAATATATCCTTTGGATTCTTAGTTGCTAAATGAAAGAAATTTGATCCTAATGATATTTGTAAATAATGAGATCATTCAGTAGTATCACTTAATTGTAATAAGTAGAAGCATTTGTTTGACATGTCACACTATTATTTGTATAGTAGAATAAATATATCTTATTTTACCAATTCACTTAATATTATGGGCATAATATATATACATAGTTCCCAGATCAAAATGCTTATTTTATTAATATATTTTTAATGCTCATTTTTAATGAATAAAAATTGTTGCTGTGTTTGACTATTTTATATTCATATATATTAATATTATATTTTATTTTCACATGTACTCATTACCTTCATATATAAACAGATGCATAAAAATTCTATCTTCTTATGACAAGGAAGAAAAAGCCTCACTCTCTTTTCATTGTATTCAAACTACGTAAGGGTATCCAGGGCTCTGAATCCTGAGCAGGAAATCAAGGTTTCAGGCAAATTCAGGTTTCAAAGCCTGTAGTCAGCTACCTCTAGTCCAGTATAACCTCTGGGTGATATTTTTGGTAATTAATCTCTGATAACTAAGAAACATACCAAGCATGTTATAGATATGAAAAGCAAAATCATCATCACAGCTACTTTAATTTGAGAAGGTTGCATAGAAATAAAGTTCTTCCAGCTTTCAGGCTGCCACAGCCCTCTAGTTGAAGAGTCCTACAGACTGAATCATTGATATTGAGAGCTTCTTCAGTCCACCACTAAAACTGAGAAAAAAGTCTGTTTGCCCCTGGTAAGCGATGTTTTTCATCTATGTGTGTGTGTACTTACCCTCCATTTTGCTTTCTTATTTTCTGTACAAAAGTTTGACACACGACAAGCCAGGCTGTTTCACAAACACTGCATCTGTGGACAAATGAAACAATAAAGGAAATTAGATGGCGCAATTGTAGCATGACATATTAAATTTTCTTTTAACTTACAGCTCTCAATTTTACACTTGGAAAAAAATGCAAATCTGTATTCTCATACTGAAAGATGCAATGAGTATGCAGATTGTGACTATTGTATGTCAGATGTGAGGTTCCTTGCAGCAGAATTTATTTCTTTAGTAGTCTATAAAACTTTTAAAAGATTTAGTCTGGGCAGACGTGGTTGTTTAAAGTCACCCTTTTTCTGCCCAAATCATCGTCTTAGTCAATCAAAAAACACGTATGTTTTCTGTCATTTTGAAGCTTTCAAAATCTTACACTGAATTTTATGGTACAGAAGCGTACCAAGGAAGGTGACAAACTGCTTTTCCAAGGAAGGAAACTTACATTTATAATTGCCGGTTTAGACGACTTTTGCCTCTATAATGTCACAGGAAAGTGAGAAATGACATTTTAATCTACTCCAAAACATTCATGATCTAATGCACCAGAAGGCTACTACTGATGTTTGAGCTCGTCCTAGGGCTAAAGTGGACAATCTGCAAGAGCTGTGGCATTCTAATAGTAAATATATCTGCATTTGCACTCAAACATCAAACATCACGCATGGAATAACTTCACTAGCAGTTAATTAAGACAGTTTCATTATGACCTACCTACCTTTGGTGTATCTGATAATGCAGAGTTAAAACCAGAACGCAATCAAGGCTGCATCAGAGACTTCTTTTTACAGCCTGTAGGTAGAAAATAATAGCAGATTGATGTGGTTTTAGTATTGATTTTAAACTCCACATACTGAGGAGGTGCTACCCATAGGAGATCTGTGTTATCAGTCTCAGAATGGTTGAAGCAATGATCTTATTTTTATTTAGTGCAATAATACTGATTATTTATGTGTCTTAGGCAGTGCCATCCTTTCAGTTGCAACACAGTTTTAATTCTGATCTGACAGTTTTAATCTTTCACCCAAAAAGTTCAGCATTGCATCATCCATGTGTAACTTCATACGTCACAACCATTTAATGGCCAAAAAAGATATTGTCATCCCCACTGGTTTTATTTTGATCTTTTTATAGCAATTTGGGACAGACTAAGACAAATACCATTAATTCTAATCCATAACTATTCTCAGGTATTAACAAAATTACTTAACTGTAGTAAGGAGGCTGAAATATATTAAAAAAAAAACAAACTGTTAGCCATCAGAACAAAATAAGCAATATACGGGAAAGAACTGATTTAGCAGAAGTCAGCCCCAAAGTCCATTAATAACTTCTGCCTCCACATTTGTTTGTAAGCATTAAACCCAGTAAAATGCCACTGTACTAACAGTAAAAGAGAAGGAAAGCAAGAAGAATATCACAAGAAAGTTCACATAATATGAATATTTTTTCAAAAGTGTTTGTTAGCTGGGTTTTCAATATTCCCAATTTCAATGGTGAGTCACAACATCAAATGCAGCAAAATGCTTATATGATAGAAAAATTATTATCATTTCAGGTCAATTGAATACATCAACTGAGTTATCCAATAGCAAACTACAAATAACATTTCTCAAAATCATCAAATTTCATAACTTTGAGTCAGGTTACCAGAGCACTACTTTTCACCTGATCTCATTTTTCTCTTACAATTATTGTTAATCTTAGAGAGGTGGGGTTTTTTTTTAATTTTCTTGTTTCAGGATATTGTATTTTTGAAGCAAGGAAGAGCTACATGATATGGAATCTTGCCAGCTTCCGATTAACAATAAAAATGTTAAGAGTATTGGACTGTAATATAATGATAAGATTAAACTGTGGAACAGGTTTGATTATAAAAGACCTCATCTGAGAAAAAAATAATCCTGATGTAAAATGTTATATATTATGGCTGAGGAGAAATAATAAACCAACTTATGCATATACTAAAAGTTAAAATATTCAATTATATTTTAGAAGACATTCTTATCAGTGAAACACACTTGCTCTACCAAAATAAAAGTTGCATAATTGGAAATGAAAAAGTTATAGCTGTGTCCTTCAACTTTTTCCAAGGTGCCTGTTGATTTTTTCTGGAAGAACACTTATCTTATTTCAGAGGGAGGAAAAAGAAAGCAACTTCCATTCATTCAGTTATTTTCCTCTTAGCCACACCATTCCTGTAAACATTTCCAGTGCAGATCGTATTTCAGGATAAGTATTAAACCAGTAACTCATGGACATCTATGAACATTTTATTCATTTTGGATATGGAAAAAATGTAGCACACAGCTTTTCTTTACACGGGCTCATAATGTACATTTTGGTTTGATTAATCAGCCTGTTTTGAAGGTATGAGTCTTCTGCTTTTGGTAAAATGTGGTTTCAGGTATCATAGTTGGTTTATTCAGGCTTTTATAGATATATTGCTACCTCCTAATTCAGTTTCCAATATAAACACAACATATTAGCTTCTGCAGAATGTTCAAATACAGTGGCTGTTTGAATTAGATAAAATCAAAACATTAAATTTGCTGAATGGTACAAATATTTGACTGAGAATTCATTTGCTCATCTCAGATTCAGAAGAGGTTTTGTAAAACCCTTCTCAAACCTAGAACAAACTTTAGGACTTAATCCCACTAATCCTCCAAAGCTGAAAAACATTAAAAAAATCGAATTAGTTTTGCAGCATGTCCTGTTGGTCACGGAGGTCAGCAGATTCAGGCTGCAGAAAACAAAATGGTAGGTTAACAGGTCGAGCTGAAAGCTGAAAGGCATTCCATTGCTCCCCAGGATCTAACCAGGTAATTCTTCTTCAAGGGATTTGAAACAGCTGAGGATCATGGAGGCTGAGTGCATGGGGAACCCCACAGGGACACCCCCTCCCTCCTGTGACCGTTCATCTGGTATCAAATTAACAAATCCTTCTCATCACTACTTTTTAATTCCATCACATTAAGGAGGTCTCCTGGTTTTCTGCTCAAGGCAGAAGTTGTGATTCTTTAGGCACCTAAGAACATTGCAATGGACACAGTTTAAATTCGTCACTACTAGGTCTTCTGACCCATTTGAGCACACACAGACTTATGCAAAAAAGAAGTTCATTGAAGGCAATGTGAAATTGGGAGCTGGGAGCCAAAAGTTCAGTGTGTAGTTCTGCTCTTTGGACCGTGAGAACAAACCACTTGCTGCTGTGAACCTACAGACATTATTACTTCCATCAAAAGTAAGAAGATTACATCCTCTCAGATGAATGGTAGGAGATACTATTATAAAAGCCACAATGTTAATGAAAATATTTAATTTTATGGGCTGCTACTGCCATAATTTTCAGGATTTCAGAAAAATATTTTTGTTTCTACTCTAATTCTATTTAAGATACTGTATTGGAGGTGTTCATTTAGGTAATGTGCATGCCCTCATATTTGAAAAGAAATACTCAGATTTTCTAGATCACTAGGGAAAGAGATTATATTACATGCTGGTATGCTGTTGATCCTTTATATATGTTTAAGCAGCACTCAGCATTTATTTTCCATTTTGCTTTCTGTATCTAATGAAGAATCCTTTAGTGGTTTTCCCTATGAAGTGCAGTAGAATACAGAGAATACTGAAAATAGAGAAATGCAGAGAATACTCTGTTATGTTAAATTCACTCTTCTAGATATGTTATTTTACATGAAATAACCCAGATATGACTGAAGCTTTCTTTCTCCATGGACAATTTTCACTGTTCTAGTTCAACAGCAGTCGGTTTCTATGTAATACTATGTTGGTTCTGTTAGTGTTAAGTCAGCAGAAGTTAAATAAGGTTTAATGTTCTTTTGAGGAGGCAGAACAGGGCGTGTATGACACTCCATTTTACCCACATGTATAAATGAACACAAACCGCTACTATTAGTTAAAAAAAATAAAAATAAAAGACAACTAAAGATTCAGCAGACCTTGATTTTGGAAGAATGCTCTTCATAAACACTTCCATGCGCAACTTCACGGTTAACTGAAAATATGCTAGTACAGCATCTTTACAGGTTATTGTTACATGGCTTGCAAAAGTCTAAAGCTATTCCAAATGTCAACATAAATGCTAAGAACACCTTCAGGCTAGGAAAAAGTCCACTGAGTCTGGGCTCATTTCATTTCATTTCATTTCATCAGACTTCACTCAAAGCAACTAAAAATATAAATTTAACTTTCACACGTAAAAAAATATTTTCATTTTATCAACTGTCAGCTGATTTTTGTATTATTTTCCTCACTTGCTGATCCATGTAGAGCTACAGTCTTGGGGAAGAGCTGCCAAAAAGCTGCCCAGTGGAAAAGGATCTGGGGCACTCAGCGACAGGGTTTAGTGGTGATTTGGCAGTGTTGGGTTAATGGTTGGACTCGATCTTAGAGATCTTATCCAACCTAAACAGTTCAATGATAGTAAATTCCCTCCTTTAAAAAAAATTACTTGTAATAGAGTTATTGCGTTTTAGCAAAACAGGTCAACTAAACATCATGTTTACAGCCAAAGTGTTGTAGTAGACATTTCTTGTACCATAATTAAATGTATCTTTTCCTCCCTATTGAAGTTCAATATTTTTGCTGCAGCCATTCGGCAGTTGTGCTAATGTGCTCCTTAACAGCATGCTATGGTAACAGTTTTGCTCCAGATCCTTGAAGAAGAGTCCTGTAAAGCACAGAAGTTTTGATGCATATGAAAGCTAATAGAGTTATTTCCACCATGTGTATATGCTAGAAATCAGACTCAATCACCTGGCCAGTGCATTTTAAATTTGGCAATCTTTCCACTCAATTGAGATGAGCGGATTGTGGAACATTCATGGGTCAGGACTTTTTATTAGAAGACCCTGGTGTTATGTTCTTGCTTAAAACAATTCATCATTGCCCTTTCCATCTGAAGAACTTTTACCTTTTGAGAGATAATTTACTATATAATGTTTGATTTGATAGGCCCTGAACCTTCTGTTCACAAGTTAGTTAACATTGCATTTTCCTACTCTTTAAGTTTCAAAATCATGGTTGATTTCCCTGTAATTAATAATTAATAAAGTAAACTGTTCTGCTGGATGAATTAGGAAGGAAACAGAATAGCAAAATAGCCTTTTTCCTTCATAGCTGGGGTAGAAAAGTGTTACTGCTAAAGAAGGGTATGAATAGATGCACAAATGTTGAACTCTTTCACAGAGCAGCAGTGGCTCTCTGCAGACATCTGGCCAAATTTAGTCACAGGGCAAACTGATTCTCTCATTCAGTACCATGCAAGCTCCATACACTGGAGCCAGGGTAAAATACATTATCGTGGTCATATTATCTGTACGTAAACAAACAAAATGCCAAGGTTTCGGTAGAGATAAACATGAAAAAACTGAATTACAAGGGTTTAACTAAGGAAAAAACCAAACCAAATACCTGACCTGATTAAGTGCATTATTCCTGCATTAACTTTTAAAAATCTTTCTTAGTTCTTCCGAGTTCTCCTTACATAAATTGAATTGCTATACTAAGTGATCACCACGAAAATGAAAAAGCAAAGCAATGAAAAAGAGCGAAAAGAGAACATTTGCACTGCTAACGCTAACAGGAGCTAAGCATACAGCTTTTATACTGAATTACTTTACAGAGGCTGATGACAACAGAAAGCATTGTAGTTATGCTTCAGCACGTTCTACATCAGATCTGCAGAAATCTCTACTTTCTCTCGAAATCCCTATCTTCTATTTCTACATCCCAGAAGAAAAACATGTATTCATATTCAGAAATGGTACACAAACTCATTTAGCATAAAAATACTTCGGTTGAATTAGAACAGAAGTAGCAACAGCAAACTTTACATCAGATGATGGAAGATGCATATTTCTTGATATGTTGGAATCACCTTCCTTTCCAGCATGCCAAGGATTCCTATAAAAGTAAATATCGAGCATACATCATGTTTCTAAGATTTAGCAAATTCTGTCTTTCTCGTAAAAATTCCACATGAAATTTCCTTACCCTCTTCTCTGGACTAAAAATCAGAAGTTATCAGAGGAGTAAAAAACAGCACTTCTCTTTATTCTAAGCTAATAACAGCTCCTGAATGAGTCTCTGCCATAATTTAAGCCTAAGGGTGTAATTATACAAATGAATTATTGAAAGGTAATTTTACTCTATTTTGGCCATTCTGTTCAAAGCCTACATATTTATGCTCATTCTCTGAGGTAACTGATTTGGAAAACATAAATGTAAAGTATTATGCAACAAATGACAGCGCCCTACTTATGAGATTATTAACATTTTCTTTCCTAACTTAAAAAGAAAAAAAAGTGCAGAATATTAATTTCAAAATCAGTAGGAGAAACTTCTCGTTAGGAAAAAACAATCCCTTTAAAATACCTACTCTTTCCTAACATTGCATCACCAAAAATTATAAGCTAATATTTTAAATTTTTTTTGTTGTTTGCCTCTGAGTTCTGAGCCCTGGAGGGCTTTTCATGATCACCTTTCACCGTCAGGAAAGACAAGACATCTTCTCTATCTGAATTCTGAAATAAGCATGTGCTCATATAGCCCCAATTTAATTGCAGCTGTAGGGATACTTCTGCTTAAAAGTTCCAGACCACAGAGGGGAAAAAACTGCTAATGCTTCAATGCAAAGAACATCCTCAAGAAGAAATCTCAGTGACCTTAGAGTGCTTTTTCACCGAATATGATTCTATTATTCCAGTGTTTCTCCAGTTTTTCCACATTAGGAAATATCTGGCAAGTTCTAAGTAGAATTCTTTCTTTTTATTATTACAAAGGCATAGCTGCTGTGATAGATAGCAACAGAAGAGTGCATTTGGAAAAATCAATAGGAGCAAAGGTGTGAAGGAGCTTGTTCTTTGTCGCTGCAGTTTGGTTACTAAGATGAACAAAAAACTTACAGAACAATGAGATACCAAAAGCTGATCAGAAAATCAAAGGCAAGCCTTTTCAAGGAGCATCTTCTCTACAAAATTAAGAGTTATCTGATGAATAAACAAAAAAAAAACCAAGAAAAATTCCCTTTTATCTCTGCATAAAAAGAAAAAAAAGTTATAGTCTTCAACTAAAAAAGTGCTACATCCTGTAAGTTACAATTAGAATTCTGAGCAATTTCCACCCTTTCTACATGCCAAAGTTCATTGTTAGATTATATGTGGTTTTCTCTTGGTTTCCCTTTGAAGGTTATGGTCACTTCGGGATGATGATGCACAAGGGAGATTCAAGCCTCAAGAAGGAGCCTCATGGCCTAGAGAGAGTCATGAGAACATTCTTACCTAATTATTCACTTACTTCAATCTGAGTGTTTGTTCTCATGTTCAGTTCTGAAATGTTTCTGAATCTATCAGCAAAAAAAACCTTCATATTCTCTGAAATACTTCAGGTGGGTGAGACAAATGTGTTTAGCTTTGTATTGCAAACAAATAGTGATACACTGACAGTATTTTTTGTCCATATATACATGCAATAAAATTTAAAAAGTGATACTGCTCTCCCCACTGCAATGTCACCTGTAATGCAGCTTTGTATCAAAATAACAAAAACACCTTCCAGTAGTACAGAAGGTAAACAATCACTATTTTCAATTCACAGTTATCTACTTAATTTCAGTCTTCAAAAACAAACTGAAAAGTAAAATGTGACATGTTTTGCTGAGATTTCAACAATACACATCTAAATGTCTTTTTTACTTAAAATTATTCCTTACACATGACAACCATTTAAATTTATTATATGAAGGAGGCAGTACTTTATCATTATGGTCGAAAGGTAAAGTTTTGAATTTCTTGGGTTTGTGACTATTCTAATGTATTACCTTTCATAACACTGGGTTTTATTAAAGCCCACAAGCCCACACAAACCCCAAACGCCTGCAAATACAGAAATGACAGCTGTATATACTGCATGAAATATGTTGAGGGCAGCTTTGTCTGGAACCACGTGGATGAGTTATGATTTTGAGACCTTTCCCTGCCTGTTATATAGTGCAACTTATGCCCAGCAATGCTGTGCCAGCCTGAGCCTGAAACCAGCTGTTTATCGACAGGTGATGTGAACAACGTTGTTAAATCAACCAAACATTAAAAATACGAACCAGCCACTGCAACATTCATGATGGTGCCACCAATACATCCAGGAAACAATTCACCACAATTAGATAGAAGGGAAAGGAAAAAGGAGGTGGTCAATGGATTAATGTGTGCAGGACTAATACAGCAGTGAGCTACTGAAATGTGACACCGAGCTCACATTCCCAGGCAGAGCACCTCTGTATGCCCACAGGGACTATCACTGTTGTGGCTGCAGCTGCACAGATCTACCAATTTTACATCTTAGAGGCATTCTTTAGTCTCATGGCCTCTCCTTGCTCTCAGTGAGGATGGCTGAATTGACCTCTGCCCTTAAAGGCTGCTAAATCCCAAAACCATCACGAATCAGAGCTCTTAGACACGGTAGTTCATAGATCAATATATTAACACAGACTAAAATCAATGGTGGTTTGCATTAATATGCTAAATTTTGAATCACAGCACTTTAGGACCAGACCCACTGCTCTTCAGCCAGTTTTGGGACTTGTAAGTGCCACTCAATGGATGTGATGGACAGCTGGAGGTGACAACCTCTTAAATTGTCCTAGCTTGGATTAGTAAAGCGTGTCAAAGAGAAATCATTAAAGAGAAATACTCTGACCTTCCCTACTTCCTAGTGTAGCTTTCTACACTTCTGCTCCTAGAAAAGAGCCACTTTTATTCACAGCTGGTGTCTGCAAACTCTTCCTTTCCCTTTTCTCCATACTTTTCTCAGTTAAACTGCAAATAAACAGCCAGTACTTTTTCCTTTTCCATGGTTCAAGCCTTGCAATTTTGTTTAGCTAATCACCTGATCAGTACCTCTCACCTTCTGTACTAAATTAAGTCACCCCTTGACTTGTCCTAATCTGAACAACACAAAAATATAAGTGAAAAACCTAGATGTTTTCAGCTCAGCAGTTTTTAATACAGGAAATTTATAATAATGTCACTGATTATGACAATGCTTGGAGTTAATTTTTGATTCAGAGACATATTCTGTAAGTTGGAAAAGCAGACATTAGTTGAAAAAAAAGAGCTAAAATACATATTTTGCATGAGTATCTGTTAAATTCTTTCCCTTACAGAAATACTGCAAAATATTATTAGTTTTATACATAGAATATCTATTAAATTAATACAAGGCAACAGGACACCTAAATAGCTAACATTTTTGCATTCATGTGTGTTCTCTTTGCAAGGAGCAGGGGATGTGGCGAGGCACATAATAAGGCAATACTGAGAGTTGCCCAAAAAAATGAGCTAATTACAGTAACCTGTCCTTTATTTATGAAAAAGTATGAAGTTTGGTGTTTTTTTGTTTATTTGTTCCTATTTAAATACATTTGTGGAGGACACAAAGTGTATAAGGTAAGAAGCAGAGCTGAGCATGTCCAAGATTGTTCACGCACTCAGGTTTCACCACGTTTTTGTTGGGATTACAAAAAAATTTTCTCCCAGGCTGAGCTGCAGGAACTTAAAAATATTTTTGCTTTCTCTCATAGTCTGAAGGGTTAGTTGTGCACTTCAAATGTTCTCCTGACAGCTTAGTCTAACAAATTCCTTCTGGCTGCTCCATCAATCTACGACATAAGTAATGCCCTTCATCTATTTTATTGCTCCTCCATAAGTTTGGTTGGCTTTTTTGCACTCCAGTTGGGTACAGAGTTTCTGTGCCCATACTGAGCAGGAGTACACAGGGGGAAGTAGCAAACTCCCAGCTCCTGGAGGCTTCAACTTACAGTACATGGAAAACAACTGCGAACACAAACCTTCTTCCCATGCAGAATGGCCTTTGGTTCAGAGTTCCCAGCAGCAAAAAATGCATAAGCTGCCTGTTCAATTACTTCAGGTTGTCACAGATACTCACACCATTTTCCAAATCATATTTTGGCCAAGAGTGAGCACAGTGCTGTGTATATCATAGAACGGTAAAGACAAAGTGGTTGCAACCCCCTGCCAATGGCAGGGACACCTTCCACTAGAGCAGGCTGCTCACTGCCCTGTCTAACTAATCATCACAGTCTGTCTATACGTACAATTCGTTCTGGAGAAAGTCAGTTGCATAAATGTAAAAATGCCTATGTGTACACAACACAACCAGGTTAATGGGAAGAAATCCAGATCTTTTAACTCCTCTCTTACCTATAAATCATTTTCCATTTGAAAAATTAAACTGCAGCTCTGTTCTTGTGCCTACCTTTCTACACTGAGATCCTTTGGTGGTCTCTCTGACAATTTTTACAGCTCCTCATCCTATTTCAATAAGTCACTTTCACATTCTCTACTTCTGAGATACTGCTGGGTATTATCCCTTGTTTTTTGGTTTTTTGTCTCGTCTGCTTCTGCCTGCAATGATCTACATCATTTCATGGTACCCCGAATGTCTTACCTGAAGGGAAGAGGACACATCCTTTGCACCTCCATGTTGCATGGCTTCCAAAACACAGACACAGCTCAGACATCCTTAGTCTAGAGGGAAGGAAAAAAAAAAAAAAGATTTACAAACTTTGTAAGATAAGGCACAGAAAGGAACATATGGCACTGCTGAAGCTGGGCCAAAATGCAAGCGCTGTAGACCTACAATTGGGATAGAGGAATTGGAAGTAGGAGTGAAAGGAGGAGGACCATACTTTTAAGACAGAACAGACATGTCTAACCAGACTCCAGCTCACAAGCTACAAAGAACCAGACAGGATGCCAGAATACAACTTCATTTCATGTCAACATGGCAACAGTGATAAAAATACCAATACTGAGACTAAGAATTCTTTTTGAAGCACAGACCTGGCATCGGAAACTTTTTTGTTTGCTGGAAATCTGTTCAGGCAGTACATAAATCATTCAGACTCCTTTAACCCTCTTCCATCTCCACTGACTGCTAGAGAGCAGGAAGTTTCCCAGTGCCACAAGGGCACAGAATGCTAAATAATTGCTACCTTGCCTTCATGCTGCAAGTCCAGCCATACATGTGCAGTTACAGACCAGCTCTGCCTGTTTCAGAACAGGTGGGTATGATGACCTAGACCCTATTCTGACTCCAATTTCCACAAGCTGCTTATTAGTCTCTTACCAGTTGCTCAAAATTGTTACCACCGCTCTGAATATAGATGCCTTCTCCACTCAACCATTTTCCTGGTTAAAATTAAGCCCCCTGCATACCCCCCACCTTTGTCACCACCACCTCATGCACACAGTTTTCATAAGCAATGTGGGAATCTGTGACTGTTCAAAAGTCAGGTCACTTTTGCTACCCTCAGTGCTCCCTTCATTATCTGCCCTGCCACATCCCCTACTCCTTACAAAGAGAACACACACGCACACAAAAAGAGACACAAAACACTGCAGGTTTTGCGCACTTGGTGATATGATATAATAAAAATAAAAAGGCAAGCAAAAGGAAGCTAAGAAAGATAATTAAGAAAAAAATCTGCAAATACTTATGGTGTGCACAATGGCATTGCTAAAATGTCTTTGATTTTGTAAAGGTAAAAAGCTGTGAAATTCTTTTGTAAAACCAAAAAAAACACCAAAACAAAAAAATTAAAACTTGTTTAGTGGGGTTTTTTTATTTGTTTTTGACCAGTACATGTAGTTGAAATGCTTTTTTTTAAATATAAGGACAACTATTAAAGGTGGGGTTTTTTTGTTTTTCCAGTAAGGCTCTTATCAACATCATTTCTCATTTATACTGAGACATATAATAGTAATTTCCAAAGCATAAACAGGCAGCCAGCCACAACTGCAAATTACTGGAAACCATTACCCTTTTCCCTTAAAAGCCTGAAATGAACAACACAGCATGACACAATGGTGTCTGAACCCACTGCTGACAACATGAACTGGAATTCTAGAGAAAGAAAGTGCACTAGACATAATACCACATGAACAGACCCACATTTTCCTACTTGTTTAGGAGGCAGGCATAGTCTTCTAGACAGTATAAAAAAAAGTGCTATTTTAGTAAACATCATGAATATGTACCCTTACAAGACTCTACTTGCCCTTCTCCTACAGGTACATGGGATTTGCTCCCATGGATTTCTGCAAGGCTGCCTGAAGAACACTGGATGTAATTACCAACCTGACCTCATCAGAAGCTGTACTTCCTTTCTCCCTCAGCTTGTGCCCTCCTAGCATCGTTAATTAGATACCTGGCCTCATGCAGCCTTCTCGGTGATAAATGTAATGCAGTGCAGCAGCAAAACAGCATAAAGACCACATCTATCAGCTCTGTGGGCAAATCTCGGTGGATAAAAATGAAAAAATGGATCCACTGGCTTCAGGAAAGACACTCTTAAAACAGCAACACAAATCATGTGTCATGGAAACAAACAAAAAAACCACTCAAAACCAACCCCAACAAACTACCTTCGCATCCTCACACCCCTGCAAAAAAAAAAAAACCAAAGGGGAAAACACCTTCTTATTTATTACCCCTGACACTAAACAGTGCAACAGGACTATAGCAGGTGGGTTTTTTTAACACTCTCTCCCCAGTGAATGTAGCTCAGAATGGAAAAGACAAGGAGTACTGCACTGCAACAACTCACAGACATTACTTAGCCTATGCTGAAGTCACCACTTGGTTTATACACCCAGTTAGAGGCCTTTAGGGTCTATTCATGTGCCAAGATACGCTTAAAAAATGGGCAGGGCATCTGGTAGTGAGCCTTTCTAGACACTGCAACACTCTGCTCTCTTTGGGCAATGTCTCAATGCCAAATGTCAGCACGAACATCGCGATGCTGTAACCCAGACAGACCCAGTAAGAGAACCCATCCCACTGAATGCCCTCACTCCTTGCCGCCCTCATTCTTACATCTCACTGAGTTTATTTCATTTTACGCTGTTGTTTTGGTTTTTTTTAAAATTTATTTTTGCTTTTCTCGCTGATTCCATTTTATAAACCCAAAGTCCTAAGAGCTCCTATGAAGCGCTGTACTTTCAAGTCAGCCAGATAGATCAATGTAACAAACATGGAGCCTCAGATTTCATTAGTCAGACATCAAAGTAAATTTGGTCTCAAGCACAGGATGCCAGTGAATTAATTCCAGGGTCTTAAAAGCTAAATACACACACACTGAAATATCTGTGTACAAACAGGAAACAGAGATGAGCAGATCTGGTTTGAGATCAGTTTGTCTTCCTTACAACTTCAAATGTTCTCATGGGCCATGAGGTCCTAGAATCTAACATTAAAATATTTGAGGCTAACCAATATTATCTTTAAAAATGACTTGCTTTTTTTCTTGTCAGCAGAGGCACACTGTAACCTATTCCACGTAAATTTGAATCTGTTCTAGAATATCTGTGATATAAATGACATTTCAGTGCCCAGAGATACTGTTCTTTTTTTATACATTCAATACTGAAGTTTGCTCAATTTCCATGGCTAAAGGTACTTCTACTAAGAAAAATGACAGTGCTCAGAAGCTGAACAGAGCTCTTCCAAGTTTTATCTCATGTACATTTAAATTCTATTATTACACCTACTGATTTCAACAGGAATGTTCCTAACACCTTACCTTAAACACAAGCAGTCATTGTAGCATGAGGCCCCTGAATGATAGTCTATATTAGCAATTGTAATAATAAAATTTTCAAATGTAAATTCCCCCAAGAAAAAGCAATATTCTCTCCATTAAGTCACAGCAAACAAAGTAAGTCTGATTCATTTTAGCCCTATTTTTAAAGCACTTCTTTAAGTATCTCCCTCAGGCAACAAAGAATTTGCAAAGAGTTTTGGTGAAACAGTAAAAAGATCTCACTTTTAATGTTTTTAAATCTTGCTTGTTTATTCTTTTTTTCAACTTCACAGCATTTTTAATACAGAGAAGAAAGCAGGTCGAAGTGAAATACTTGTTTTTTCCCTAACTTGATATATGCTAAACATAATATCCAGGATAGGACATGATAATGGATTCAAGAAATGAACAGGAGAGCAGTGCCAGTTGTGTGCAGTTGCCTCAGAATTCACAGAGTGTTGTGGGAACTAAAGAATCACACTTGGTACTATTTTACCCTCAATAGTATTTTTTCAATTCAGTGCTATACTGACACAAGGAACTACACGGTTTTAAATTTCTAACATGGAATTATAACTTTTCAAGGTAATTGTAGTACAGTCATATTTCTCTTCAGTTCACAGACAAGGCATTTATGTGTATTAAGAAATAGTTATGTCACTTATTACGGCAAACTGATGAATGAAAAAAATCACGCTAATTTCAACACTGGAGAAGTTTAAACATAGGTTATTAATTCTTTATATCAAGTTTGATCACCTATAAATGCCTATTCACATTTTATAGGTGGAGACAGGATTTTTCTATCTCATTTTGGAACTTAGGTAACATAAATATACTCAGCCTTGGGTTAATCTTTTTTTCCTGCTCATGAATCTGTACAACTGAAATAAGATTTCAACAACTGACAAATAATTTTCTCCCTTTTGAGTGGTCTAAATGAGAAAATAAATGTTCAAAATATTTTCATGTAAGATGAATGGGTTCTTTTTCTACAATACCCAAAAGAAATTCAAAAAAGTGTCACTCCTTTGAAAAGAATAAATCCATAACAAGCAATCCTTTTGGAATCTTATGACAACAGTCAGAGAAAAACCCAGGTTAATAAAAATTTAGGCACAGTCTGAAAGCAGACTCTCCTATATGCAGCTATGAAATTTAAATGGTTTCAGAGTTGCTTCAATATGTTTGAAGCTGACAAATGTGCTGCTCTTTCTCACAATGTCCAATGTTTCTGTCCTGTTGATTTTTATTAACATAAATAAAAACATTAATCATACACCAATACCGCAATTACTTTTGCTTTTGGAGCCCTAATTGTTCCTGAAGTATCTCTAATCCTTTTACAAAATACAAATATAAACAAGTTTTAACTCACATATCAGAGAGGTTTTTTTTGGAAGCTTAAGACAATATAAAGGAATTAAGATGATATAGAAACTTTAATGCCAAAAGGTATTTCTACAAGCAATTCATGGAAACCAGAGCTTGATTATAAGCAACAGCAATGTGACTACCAAAAAACAGCTATACACATTTTTGAGTGTGTAGGGACATGCTAATTGACAGTATATGGAACAAGTTTATAGGCCCATCAAGCCAAATAAAGGAGAGCGTCTAAATTCTAAGATTCCCTTCTCTTGGACATAATTTTCACAACAGAGGGATGAAATATTGCCAATTATATAAAGGAAATTATCTTGAGTCTCCTATCTTCCATGCAAGATACATTAGCCCTTTCAAAATGTCTTTTTTTGTTTGTATGCTGGCTGCTTTCTGTTAGAAAGAGAAGGAAGAAATGCAACAAATACAATGGTATAGAAATCCCAGAAATTGTTTCTTCCTGTTATTGAGCAAGAAGCTTTATTTGATCATGAAAACTGACTTTTCTTTCTTCTGGTTTTACTTATTTTTTTCCGATGCTTATCCATCTTGCTTTTATTCCTTTATTCTTACCTGTCCTTGCTTTTATTCTTTCGCAAAACATCAGGCATTTGCAATGACTAAAATTTTCCATCCAAGTTAAAACATAGGTATGCTTTTTCTCCTCTCTTTTTCCTGCTTAGAACGTGGACAACCTAAAGCAGTTGAGCTAAGACAAATCTTTTATCTAATCGAAAACTCACAGCCTCTGGTATTTTTTCATTACTGGGATTCATTGGCTCTAATTCATCCTTAGTTCTCAAACCCAGAGGCTAGAGAATAACAAGAGTTAAGAGAGTTGCTTAAGGAAAAATCCTTCTAGGAGCAAGTCTAGATGTCAATATTGAAGAGATAATCTAATAATCTACGATCCCGCAGAGATTCATATTTTCATTTAACTTGGTTAATTGGACCTGCAACTCTAAGGATCTACAAACACCCTTTAATGCTATTGATGGTAGAAATCTGACTGAAAGCAAAGCTGTGACTTTAGTTTGTGGGAGATTTAGATCATCTCCTTGTCTTCTAAATACTTAATGTCAAAAGCAAGTCCTTTGAGGAAGTGACTTCTAGCTCTTGTAAAATAAAGTCAAAATGGGTCTCTCTTTAGGTCCCTAAGAAAAGAGCCCAATAAAATGTTAAAGCTTAACTTGAAAATTTGTTCAATATCAGGAAGCTGACAAAAGAAATCTATCAATGGAATATTAAAAAGAGTTAAAAATTGGTACTGTCTTGATAGTGGCCTGTAAAGTTCCTCTCAAATATACATCCCAAGAAAGACGAAATACAGTTTCCACTCATGAGTTTTGGAGACAGGATTTTTGTACTTTCAGGTACCTTTCTTTCAAACCTGTTAAATAACTTATTATATATTAATTTCTCTCATTTCAACTTCAGAATTGAATAAAGTAGAGTAGAGTAGAATTGAATAGAGCATTTCAGTTGAAATGGACCTACAAGGATCATCAAGTCAGGGCTGACCAAAAACTGAAGCATGTTATTAAGGGCATTGTCCAAATGCCTCTGAAACACCGACAGGCTTGGGGCATCAATCCCCTCCGCAGGGAACCTGTTCCCATGTCTGACCACCCTGCTGCTAAAGAAATGCTTCCAAATGTCAGGTGTACAACCCCCAGCACAGCTCTGAACCGTTCCCATGCGTCTATCATGGGATAACAGGAAGGAGAGCTCAGCACCTCCCGTCCCCATCTCCCCTCCTCAGGAAGCTGCAGACAGCATTGAGGTCTCCGCTCAGCCTCCTTTCCTCCAAACTGGACAAACCCAAAGTCCTCAGCCATTCCTCACGGGACATTCCTGCCAGCCCTTGAGGACTCCTGGACCCTGACTGCTGGCCCCAAGAGGTCTAGCAGGAGATCAGGTGGGAATTCTGCTCCTTCCTCCTTGGTTTCCCCCACTTGCAGCCACCAGACACCCCTACAATCATCACTGAAATAAATAGCTGCCTGCAAAGCTCTAACACCACTGTTATTTTACACATGTTTGGCCCCCTGAATGCAGACTTGCCAAAAGCTGGACTGGTCAATCAGAGTTTCAGAATAACTGCCTGCTTTCTCAGGTTGCTTTAAATTTTAAAAACCACCAAGGACTACTCACCAAAACAGATCCATACAGAGTTAAGTGGGATTTGCAGTGTGTGTGGGCACTAGTTAAAGGAATGGGGAAATGAAAAAATGATCACAACTGATTTCTGTTAATGGTTTTTTTTTCTCAGAAGCGACAGAAAACAACATCTATAAGCAGCACAGAGGATTATGCCAACTGTGAATGCTATTGTTACTCAGCAATAGAGGAAACAGAGATGTTGATCCCATTTTCAAGTCAGAATCTCAAGCTATGCTTGAAAAAAAAAACTAGTGATCAATATTTCCAACAAAACATAATTGCAACATTATTTGTTATGTAAAACTCCAAACTTTAGGAGTACTCATATCTATCTATTTATATATACACTAACTTAGTACTAAATGAGAAGGTTCAGTAAATACATAGCATAATGAAATTTCGTTCTTTCAGTAACCAGTGTCAGTAAGAAGAAATAATATTTCCAGAATACTGAATTTGAACTATGAACTCAGCAGGTGCATCTTCTAGTCAGTGCTGATGAACAGTAGTGCACATGGGCCCTGTTTACAGAAACGTTATCTGTGTCCCCAGTTAGGCAAGTTAGGCATGAAATCCAGAAACTTTAAATGTTTTCTAACTAATTGCTCAGTGAAACCAAAGACTAGAAATCTCCTCATTCCCTCACCTTGCACAGCTGCCGTATGTACTATCCAATTCTGAAATAATTTAGAAACTTACTAAAGGAAGATTCCTGGGGCCACAATATCTTTTAAGTTTATATGGAATTTTTTTAAAGTCTCAAAGTTAAACTTATGCTTAGACAGCCATCTCAGTAGCTACACATTACACAGGCAAGAGTTAAACAAGTTACATGTTACAATCAGCTACTGTTCAGGTACATTTGGTGCAAAATCAATGAAAATGATTTGTCAGATTAGCTGAGAGATAAGACACGTCATGGACATAATGAGCAGTGTCCACTGCAGGTTGCACGAAAGGCCTGATATATCACATTGACTAGACTGACTATAAATAAATGTTACCTTCTTTGAGGCCACCTCCATTATCCTCAGCTCTTCACTGACAATCATCTTTAGGTAGGGAACAGTACTAAGGAAACTTAGGATTAAATACAGGAGTACTTTCAAAAGCAAGGCAGGCTGATAAATCCAAATAGTTTTGTCCTGCACCACGGAGACAAACCAGCTCTGGGCTGAAAGTCCAGTTCTAAATCTGCATTTTATAACCATGGACACAATTCTATATTCTTATCACTACACTCATTTCAGGCACAAGCTGACACAAACAGACCCCTTCTGAATGTATTTCTGAGAGTGTCATACTCATTTTGAAAGTTTGTAAGTCTGCAGGCTGGAAGGAATGAAATATATTTTTCAGATTCAGCACCAGAAAACAGGAGTGAATAACAAACAATGCATGTATTTTATGATGAGCATGAACAAATGGTCTCAAGACATCATTAATATGCTGTCTGGAAACCGTAATTTGGCACTGTCTAATGCCTAGTGATGGAAGCAGAAACATACTGGTCTAAAAGAAATGCAGTTTTTACTAGTAATGAAAATGTAAAAAAAACCCCATAATTTTCAATTATGAAGTCTCTTATTATGAGTCATTATGACTGTATTTCAGGTCTTTTTGATTGCTTTTGAACTTCTAATTTTACTAGTTATGTCTTTACCATCAAGTTACTCTAAAAATCAACTTGTTCTCGTTATTTCTCAGTGTAGGTGTGAGTGACTGCACTTTGACTTGTGTGCATAAGTTGTTTATTATAGCCCTGATTAAATATTTAATGCTATGGATAGGTATGGAAATTGTTATGAATTGCTGACAGCAGTGGGTGTTGAGAGTCACTTGCCATTTAGGAGCAACGTGAAGAACCATTAAAGGTTTTTTTATGCAATTATGTAGATGAAGCAAGAACTACTGGACAACTCTGAGAAAATATACCATCCTTCCCATCCCCTAACACCACAACTTTGGGAGTTTGCCAGGCCCAAGGATGTGAATGGCTTAAATACAGTTTAAAGGGAATTATTAAATTATTTTAGAGGACCAAACAGAAATATGAAATATAGTAAACAAGCACTAAACTGTCTCACCAGGTATAGCAGCATGACTCCAAAAAAGCTTTAAAAGTAAGTTCTCACTTCTCAGCTGAGTGATAGTCACAGGAGGCCATAAACAAGGAATATTCTCTTTTCTGAATCTTCTCTAAGTCAGGACTGTAAGATATGGGAAGTTTTTTACACGTAAACTATAAGAATTGCTTCAGTGATACCTGATCCTAATTTTTTCTTTGTTATTAACACCAACACAGAAAGAACAAGCTTTGGAAAACACTTCAATAGCTGAGTTACACTATTTCTCTAATTCATTAGCTATTATCCTCTCTGAGGGAGAGTCACCCTATTTTCCACTGAAAAAAACTGTCAAACAATTGATTCTGTAAAATGCTACCTACACATAAAAAATTAGGCATCGTGTTGCTGCTTACCATGTGTCTGAAAGGAATAATGTTTCACAGACATGGAGTGAACCAGATGGAATGACAAAGGAAATTGGGAGTCATTAAATTGCAGAGAGGGAAAAAGATGCTGTGGAAGAAAATTAAAGAGCTAAAAGGCACATATGCCACATAGAGCAAAAAAGAACCAAGGAAAATACTTTTGTATCCCCTGCAAACTGTTAAAGGCATAAAAAATGAAAAAATGTTTTGAGATTCCTGTTTTATTTTGTTGTGTTTTTGCTTTGTTTTCTGAAAGACAGTTTTGCCGAAAGATTTACGAGAGTCAGTATCAGTTCAGATAAAAGTGTCTTAAAAATTCTTCCTGTGAGCCATTTTCTTGTTTCATTATTTTATTCTCACAGAAAGTGTTGCTTATTTTCTTCTCCTTTGAAGAGGAAAAAGACTATCAACTACCACATTTAAAAAATAAAAGAAGAAAGCCTTTGAACTAAAATTAGCTATGGCATTTCAAGCTATTATTATTAAGTTGCAACCTTCTGTACCAACAAAGGAATGAGTCAGTGTAAACCCAGCATCACTTATTTGTTCTTAAGATTAAAATGTGAAGCTGGCATAAGTCAGTGTAAGTTACTCACAGGTATAAAGCTGTGCTGGTATATGCTTGTCCTGCTCTCACCAATTGCTAAAACTCAGAAGTCACTTTCTAAAGCTGGGTGGGCACAGCGCGTGGAAGGCAACCTGTGCCCCAAGACCTCTGTTCCAGGACACCTGGACACCTGACGCTCACAAATCAAGGCTAGTGGCACCACTCACAGGGAACAAGGCACTCATCCAAACCAGCAGCTCGTCTCCTCCACTCTTCCCAGAGAGGGTTGTAGATAATTATAACTTAATTTACCCGTGACTCCTTTGTTTTTAGCAACTCCTTTGTATTTAAGAGTGCTACAGACAAGTATAACTCAATTTACCTGTGACTCCTTTGTTTTTAGCAACTCCTTTGTATTTAGCAACTTGAAGCCACACAGATGTGACCAAGGTTTTGTCTATGTGTGGATGTGTCTGGGTAGGATTTGCCCTTCTAAAAAGGGCGATGGAGCTGGGGAAGGATCTGGAACACAAGTCCTTTGAGGAGCAGCTGAGGGAGCTGGGGGTGTTTAGCCTGGAGAAAAGGAGGCTGAGGGGAAGCCTTATCTACAGCTCCCTGAAAGGAGGGTGTAGCCATGTGGGGCTTGGCCCCTTCTCCCAAGTAACAAGTGATAAGTCAAGAAGAAATAGCCTCAAGTTGTCCCAAGGGAAGTTTAGATTGGATATCAGGAAAGATATCTTCACTTAAAGGGTTACCAAGCATTGGAATAGACAGCCCAGGGTTGAGTTAGATTTAATAAACCATTATTATTATATTAGCTAAAGCTAATGCAGCAGTGTTGAAAAGATACCCAGAAATGCTGAGCAATGAATTCAAGGCTGGAATACGTTATGTGGTAAGAAGGATTTGGAATTAGCATGTGTTGGCCCACAGCTCTGAATCTACCAAAAGTTTATCTGGGGCACTCAATGTCATATTTTCGTTGTTAATTTTTCCTCATCCCAACAAAGCTCAAAGCCCAAAGCCTGCTGTCAGACCTGCTATCCATCCATGCCATAAAGCTCTGTCTTCCAAACACATTTTCCAACTTCAGGCATGCTTAGAAACTGCTCATTCACTTTGAAAATGTGTCCAGAAAGAGTGACAGGAGGAGGGCTGCAGCTGCATGAGCCTCTGTGTTACCCCAAGTGCTCTGCAAAGAGGGGCCCAATCTCCTGCTCTCCTGTACACGCTCACCCTGAAGCTGTCTGGTTAAATGCCAAACAAAAGCACATGGGAGTGGGAAAGAAACCAGAACTGAACAAACATCAAAGTCACCCAGTATCATTCAGAGTCACATGAAAGTGCATATAGGATGCAGATAAAACCTGACTGAACTAATTCTTTAAAAACTGATCAAACACATCACAAATTGCACGTTTTTTTACATTGTGTTTTTCCTCTTCCAACTTAGCAATAAATTTGTTCTCAGTCAGTCTTTAGAAGTTTTCAAGCATTTAAGGTTCTAATTACCTCTCAGTGATACATTTTTACATAGAATGATGTTATTGCTGACCCACAGGATGCTCTATGGCCCTGTATGACAACAGCAAAAAAGATTGCATGATCATGATTCTACACAAGAGTAATTCATCACAGATCTGAAATTATTACCTGATGGTCAGAAGTCACACTGGAAATGCTTGCAATGTCATCAGTCCCATCTTCAACAGTCTCTTCTCATATATTCCCTGATCCTTTACTTCACACAGTCTGAAAAGTACCAAATAGCAGAAGAAACATTCTCAAGATCAACACATGCAAGTTAAAACAACATTCAGAGAAAAAGAAACATCAACTAATAACAATTTAGTGGTAAAGTACAGTCTGATCTATTAGAAGAGAAAGTGAATGCACTAACTAAATAATCTTGTGAAAATTATTCACTCAAGTCTAGCACAAATGGTAAATTTTACAAGTCCACAAAACTGAGTTATCTTTCACATTGACTCCTTACATATGTAAAACTTGCTTGTCTGTCAAATTCTTTCTGCAAAAATGACAGTCTAAAGGGCTTGTCACATACAGCATCTGCTTGCAGATAATGCTCTCTGCACCATTCCAATCTTCTTTCCAAGTGATTTAAATGAGGGAGAAACCAGGCACACAGCACTGCTGTGCTTGTGACAGTGCTTTGCTGTGTTAGAAAGTATCAAGTGTCTGCAGGTATGCTCTTTAATTATGAATTTTGATGTGCCATAAGCAAAGTCACTCCAATTGGCATTAGGTAACACACAGAGCTGCAGATTATTCTAATAGTTAGGCTGTGCTATAATAGCAAGTGCTCAGGCACCATCCAAAATTCTGGTGTGTTGCTAACAGCAAAAAATAAAAGTCATTATTTTGGCAAAGCAGAGCAAGTAAGGAGAGGTAGAGAATAGAAACCAGTGATACATTTTTTTCTAATATTTTAACAAACAGCTCTATTCAATCAAATGGAACACATCCAGATTATCTCAAAAAAGCAGACAATAGCCTTCCATAGATTGCTTGCCTCCAACTAGAAGCAGTTTGAAAGTTATAGAAGTAATTTGTACCAACTCATTACTATGTCACCTCATTTCAAGTACATGTTAGATAAGCAGCAATAAGCTGTGGGTTAGAGGATTTCACATTATAACCATTAGTACAAACTCTAACAGCACTGAGCTCTTGAAGATTACCCCAGACAGTTATTGAGATTTAGGAGGCGCAGCTTTCTACTGATTTAGGACAGATTCTGTAGACAATTTTATCATTTATTCGAGAACTGAGATAAAAAGCTAATTTGATGAAGAGCACTCATGAATTATTTCCTTCCTATAGGTACCATAATGTTCCCAGTAGAATGCTCTTCTTGCTCTTTAATTCAAGGTAATGATGTTGCCGCATCTTCTGTTGGCACTTAAAATGCAGTTTAATGCCACATCATCAGTCAAAACTTCTGTGTGATTTCCAAAGGCATTAAACTATCTGAAAAACAGAACTGAAAAAAATGAACATTTTTAATGCATTAGAACTTTTCTGGGCTTTTTAGGGAGTTTCCTCCTCTGTGCAGGATTGTGGAACAAAGACAACTTTCATACCATGTCAGAAAGTCTTTTTCCATGAATTTCTGCTCTGAATATCAGAGGAGCTACGTGTATTAAGCCATTTTATTGTGCTACTTTAGAGTGACTTACATGGAATAATTCTTACAGGTGTCCCTGACATCTTTCACTTATTTTCAATCCATGACTCTGACAAAATGGTGTATTTATTGACTTACTTACACCATCCTGCAATAAATTGTTATAAAAAAATCTAATCTACTGTATATTCAATAATGTGGCTTTTTTCCTGTAGATCAAATCTGAATGACATAAATCAGCTTTTTTACCTTTCTTCTTACAATGAATAGGGTTTGGTAACAGTATTTCTTGCATGTGCAGAGACAGATCAAACTGAATATTCACTCACTTTCATTTCATCACAGCTCACCTTAAAATATTGATTAAAGCAACTGTAGTGCTTTAGTTCAGAGCTTTTTATAAACTTTAAAATATCTAGGTTTTTATCAATCACTTAGTTTTCATACTTAGTCACATCTGTAGTAGGAAAAAAACCCCAAAAAGTGTTAGGAAGATTTGGGTTCTTTTCTTCTTTACATTGAGGACCTTATGCAATGCAAAGCTGAGTTGATACATTTTCTGATGGAAGAACAATTCATTTAAGTGTTATAGTATTTCCAAAATTTCAACAGCCAGTTTATTTATTTACTAGAGCACACACTTTAGCCCACACTTCATTCTATAATTTTTCCTTTATTGCACAAAGCTCTAACAACAGCATCAAATGTAACTCCATGCATTGAGCAGGTAATGAAGTGATAGAATATGTAATAAATTATATGGTTTCATGTTTATGTCACAAATAAACATGTAATTTATGCCAAAATTTAAGGGATTCTTGATGCTGAATGTAAGATTTCAACTTAGAGAGCCATACAGAATTACAATGCCCAAAGAGAGACACTGGGAAGCCCCACGAGACAATACATCTGCTCTGAGGGGAAGGCAGAGACACTTGTGATATTCATTACAGACTTCCCAGGTCATTGGGCAGAGTGTATGAAGGATGAAAAGGAATTATATGTTTCACTATTCTTTCCTGGTGAGCACATGGTGTTCTTTTCTCCACCATGCTTAGATTCGTCAGTAGGAGCAGAAACTTTCATAGTAGTACACCAAAATAGTAATGATAACAACATTGAGAAACAAAAATCTCACTTTTACACTAACCTTGGTATTGATACAAAAATAAAATAATCTTTAGCCTATGACTAAACATCCAGATTTATAATTTTGTATTTATTTCTTACTTCTGGGGAGAAAACTGAGGGGCTTATTTACTCACCTTTTTCACAGAATTTGATCCTGCCGTAGGAAGCTTTTAGGGTGAAGGAGGGGGAAAGTTGCTTCAATGAGTTTTGTTTGATCATTTGCTTGTTTCCAGAATATTTACTCATACCACACTGTTAGACTTTGCTGTATTTATCAGGAACACACAGCCTAGTCAAATGTGTTTTCAGCTTGAAGAAGGTTGGTGTGCAAATTCAGAGGAGCACAGGCACTTATCAATGCTGCTCTTTTATTCATGGAGAATGTTAACAATGATAGTTCAGAGCTTAGTGATAAACTCACTCAACACATGAAGTTACAGGACAACATTGTGCACTTATAGAGGAGCAGTGTCTTGGTTTGAGACAATTCAGAGAAGAACACTCTGTAATCAGTTTCCTCCCTTTACAGATTCAACCAACCTCTTTCCACCAATAAGGAACAAATATGAGTAGATATAAGTGAAAAAAGAGCAGTTTACTAAGAAGCAGCAACAGGCAAAAAATAACAGTAAATAACTGCAAGATATGAAAGATACACAGAATCCCCAGAAGAACAAAAATTTGGAGGACAGTGCAGCCCAAACACAGCATTTATCTGGTTGTAAGGGTGATCCAGGAGCAGGAGATGCTGAAAACGGGCTGCCTAAGGATCACCCTATTTTCTGCTCTGTTCAGATGTCTGCTTGGCTAAGGTTACAATGACAAAATTAGATGACAACAAATCCTTTTCCACCATAAAATGAACCTAAGTGAAAGCTTAAATGAAGAAATGACAGATTTACTGTAATTTTTCACTCTTTTGTGGTTTCCATTTCTTATGTTTTCCTTCTTCAAAAGTGATTATTCTTGGAATGTTCATTCTCAAGTGAAAATGTCTTTTAACAACTTTGGCACATTCTCAATCACTTGCAATCAAGGAATTCATCAGAGAGGGGCAATATTTAAACAGCGACAGAACACACAGATAGGGGCTACTCAGCGTTAGGAGCTGAGAAATGAATTTGTTTCTATGAATAACCCTTTCTTCATCCACAAGACAGTGCAGCATTTCTCTTAGCAGTCTTAATTAAAGTGCAAATTTTACAATATAAAAAGAGAGTAAGAATTGTACCTGAGAAGAAGTTCTACAAGGCAGGAAATAAAGCGCTTATTTAAATACTTAATCCAATATGTATCCTTGAAAACCCTGAAAGAGCAAACCCTAATCTGAAACTAACTTCAGCTTTTGGTTCAGCAATAGAGAGGGTATAGATATACTGATGACAACTGTTTAAAGAAAGAAAGGAAAATTTGTGACTTCTGTCAAAAATTTTAGGAGAAAATGGGAATTATTTTATATGTGTAGCTTGTAGCTCACTGTGCCCTTGAAAGAGTAAGGGTAGAATAATGAAACAAAAAGTAAAAAACATACATTTAAAAGATATATATGTATGTATTTATATATTTCTCTTAGTTCTGTAGGTCTAGTAAATTCTATGTAGGCTTTTACAGTGTGAAAATATGTGACAGATAACCAGTGGCAAAAGGGGACACACAAACCACTAAAAACAGACTAAGAGACAGGTTCTAGCTCTTCCAACCAAAAAGTCTGATCTTGATTAATTCCTTCTACCAGAAAATCTGGATAACAAAGTTCACTAAAATCAAGAGCACACTTCCATGAGGTATTATGCTGAAAGGGCTAAGAAGTTGATGGCAATTAGCCTCATTGTTTATAATTTTCCTGTTTCATCTTCCTGCTGAAATCTGTCTTTTGCTGAACAAGTTTTAAATGAGTGAATTAACATGACTGCTCATTTCTGTGTGAATCACTTTTACCACTTTCTAAGCATGACCCTTAGTAGCATAATCAAAAACATGGTTTGTAAGCAATTCATGCATCTTAAAGAATAAAGACCTCAAATTGTGCCTCATCAGCGATCTCTGTGTTCATAACAGTCTTAAGCTAAAAACATTAAGCAAAGGTAACAGTTGATATAGATTTCTGAGTGCACCACTAAATGCTTCAATATTTTGATTTAGAAAGATTAGCCTATATAAATAATGCGTCAAGAATAGTTTAAGTATTTTGCACAAAAGACACCTTATCCATCATTTACTGTTCTTTGAGATGCAGATCAGAAGTGCTATGCTTGAGGACAGCAGGGCAGAGAACGTTCCTATCAATACATTTAAACAGTTCAGAGTAACTCAAAGGGAGAGCAACCTTCCACTCAAACACTCTGGCAAGGCATAGATTGGTCTTAACAGCAAATGAATCTTGCAAATAACCTCAATTATTTATTTATAGACTTGCCAACATATGTCAATCAAAGTAAAGGACAAATGAAGAATACTAACTCCAGGAGTTTTGGCAGGCAGCATATACCTGTGTATACTCCATAACCTTTTAATATGAAGAAATGCAGTGTAACTACAAAATCCAAGACCTAATTCATGCCTATTAACATGTGCTACCAAATGTGCTTCCTATCGAAGTGACATTTTCACCTAATGAAAAAGATGTTTGAATTCTAATTCAGACACTCAGTTCAAAGAAATGTGTCTGAGCAAGATTTGAGTATTGAACAAGAACTTATTTTGTCATGCAAGATTCACAAATTCATACTTCACAAATCTCAGCACGTAAGATAACCAAATGAATTATGTACTGAAGTAGGGAAAGCTCGGAAAACATCTTATGGCAAAAATGATCTTTATTTCTCCCTGCGGATTTAATCTTGCCATTTTTGGAGTAACTTTTAAGCAGCTCTGGACACCTTCTGCAGTCATTGACTTCTTTGACTCCTGAGACTACAGTATAATGGAGTATAAAGACAGCAGTCAGTAATCTTAAGAAAAGAAAAAAAAAAGTCAGTGGAAAAGAAAAAGAAAAAAAAAGAAAAAAAAAATCAGTCATCTGCCAAAATTGGGTAAGTAATGGCCAATGAAACTATTTCAGATCTGTTTTCCAGTTAGCTGATTTCCCATCCTGAAAGCAACATTGCTCATACCTATCAGCAGAGAACAGCTCTCAGTTTTGTGTCCCTTCTGAAATCATATTACGAACAATTGTGCTGGAAAGATGGAACAAAGTGCACATGCTAAGTCAGAGGTATTAAGGACACAGTGTTCTCCATTTTAATTACCAATATATTATATATTCCTTTGAAAAACAAGTTCTACGTCAGATGGCAAAACCAGCAAAATATAATTATATTCAGAAACATGCTACAGAATATATTATATCCAAAAAAAGGGGGGACAGAACACTGAGAAGTACTTTGAGAAAGTTTAGAAACTGAGAAACATTAGGATTCATATGATGTATTTATCCGGAAATTGCCAAAAAGCTTCACGTATTTTCTTAGCCATTATTCATACTTGATGTCCAGGATCACCATTTATCTCTACTTTTTGAGAGAGGCTTTCAAAGTACAATGGAAAAAAAATATTTATTTGCATTTCATGAGCTGCAAACAATGAAACAGTTTTAGAACAAAGGTCCGCATGGCCTGTGTCTGTCTTACCTCTGACCAGCTAAAGTCGATGCCTACACAGGTGTAAAACAAAAACACCAGTGATATTTATTTCAGAAAATCCTCCCACCTTTCAAAAATCTGTGTTAATTTGTTTTATGTCACATATGGTGATAATGCTTTCTTTTGTGAATTTTTCAGGGTTTTTTGAACCCATGTAAAGTTTTGGCATTCAAAACATATGTAATTTAATGCCACTATGGTGTGAAGAAGTACTTCATTTGCTTTAAGCTAATTAGTTGTTTTATAAGCAGGTTGTTTGCTTTAAATCTGTTGTTCCATTTGATGTGCTTTGTACTTGAATTCTTGAGCACCTTACTGTCACCTTTTTTTTTAACACTCACGATTTAGAAACATATAGCTTTTCCTACCATGATTGACTTCCTTTTTACCATGATGAAGAGTCTTAGAGTAATTAAGGTCTCCTTGTGGGAAAGCAACTTCTCACTTTGATAACACTTATAATTCTTTCTGTAGATTTTTAACTTTCACTTTCCAAAATATAGGCTCCAGAGAGCTGCCCAGTATTCAAGAAGTGTTATTTTATGGGCATATATAGGGGAAATGTAGGTTTTGTTTCCCTATCTCTTCCATAGATAAAGTTCTTAAAATTCTGTTTGCTTCTGAGCTGATGGTTTCACAGAGCTGTCAAACATACTGCCACTTCCTCTTCGACAGGAATAGATAATTTAGAGCTCACCACTGTTTATAAACTTAAAACTACTTTTGCATCAGAATAGTGCTTTGCATTTATCAATTTTGAATTTCATCTGCTGTTTTATTTCCCTATCACTCAGTAATGGGACTCCTCACAATAAAACAACATCTCGTGTTCAGAATCTAAAGTGTCTTTAGAATGCGCAGAGCCTCCTCTGTATGTCTGCTGGCAACTCCCTCTCCACGTGCAATGTGCAGCTCAGCTCTCAGGTGATGCCACTCTGTCCTCCAGCAGTAACCCCTCCCTGTCTTGATAAATTACCATTTTCTAACACCTTTTTTAACACACAGTTGCATAAAGTTATAGTCATAGCTTGGGTGGGAAGAGGCCTTAAAGATCATCAGGGCTAAGATGCCTTCCACTAGACCAGGCTGGTCAAAGCTCCATCCAGCCTGGCCTTGAACACTTCCAAGGATGGGGCATCCACAGCTTCCCTGAGCAACCTGTGCCAGTGTTTCACCACCCTCACTGGGAAGAATTTCTTCCTAATACCTAATCTTAACCTGCCCTCTTTCATTTCAAAGCCATTCCCTTTTATCCTATCACTCTACGTCCTTGTAAAACTCCCTCTTCCAGCTTTCATCAAAGTAATCATCTTTATCCTTAGCTCTCTTAAATTTTTTTTAAAAGGCTATTTGAGGATGAGCATTGCCAAACAGTTTTTGAAAGTAGAGATGGATTGTAACAACATTGTGTGCTTACCTGCCCGGGCAATGTGCCATTACACCCTTCTCACAGGTTTCTAGGAACTAGTAGAACCCTACTGTTCTCTCATATATTGTTAGCCATAGTATATGACTAAAGTTAACCATGCTTCGAAGTTTGAAATTGAAATGAGGCAAGATCCAAGTCTTCCTTGTATGGACCCTGTTGTAGGAGAGGTAATATATCAAGAAATGCTTTCTCATGCTCACAATTAAATAAAAAACTTATCCTTCTACTTGCTGTAAACTGTTCTTCTAACTGAATATGAAGTCTATAATATAAAATACATTACCTGGATAAATAGAATTAAATGTTTAGATTAAAGCAATTTAAAAGCCACAAAAGAAGATGAGAATTGGAAGCAGTACCAAATCAGTTTACAGGGGACAACATCCAGAGGCTGGACCCTCATTTAGATCATCTTAAAAATATCCTTTTCCCCATTAATATAAGGATATATAAGAGTTTCCACACCGTCTGTGATTTTTCAACTGCAAAATTTGTTTCCAGTAAGAAACCCTGATCTAAACAGAATATTGTTTGACTGAAATTTTTGTAGCACTGGAGCACTATGTAGGAATGCAATGTTATTATTAACAGGGCTGCTAGAGGAATGACACTGCCTCAAAAAGACAACATGTTTTATTAGACTAACTCATATGGCCAATCTTTCAGCAATATGCATTCTTCTCCCAGGCTGAAAAGACAAAAAAAAAAAAAAAAGTCAAAGGTAATAAAGCACAGAACACTAGGTCTGAGACAAAATAGGTATGTTAATTGACAAATACCTAAGACAAAAGGGAGTTAGAAGTATTGGAACACAGGAAATATAATGGGAAAAGGTGATAAGGCAGTTTTCTCTTACAGTAAAGGACGAGAGATTTATTGCTGGCAGCACATGACATGATGGTTTGGGAGGGAGAGGGGAAATGATCACATGCCATAAAAAGGATATCTCTATCATGTTCATGATTTTTACTATCCAGTAAAGATATATTGTGAACTTTTATAGCAAACCTAGGCACATCTGTAAATTTTGTTTGACTGATTTATTATTTTTCTATTTAAGAAGTAAGGTACCAAGGTTTTTTACAGGTTGGCCCAAAGAAAACAGAAAAAAAAGAACATTTTCTAGCTCATAATTTTGTTTTAAAATGGATCAAATATAAAGCCTCAGAAAATGCTAAGATTTTATACTCACTGGATCTGAAAGCAAGCCTACCACTTAAAAATGTCAGATTTCCCATAGCAGTAGTTAAATTCCTATATAATAAACTTTTTAAACACTGAAAACTAAGACTAACATTTTTTGAATAATCTGTAAGGACAATATCCATTTAGAAAAAGCTGTCAGAGTTTTTTAACCTTAAAAAATATTACTTGAGCTTATTTTCAGAACAACCCTTCAATAACAATTTAATCAGATAAATACAGCTATTGACAGAGAGGTATATCACCAGAGACACAAGACAAATTGCAAGGAAAAAGATGCAAAAATTTTTTCAACATTATTACAATTCGAGATGTTTAAAATCAGAACAAAAACTAAAAAAAAAGAAAAAGGAACTAAAGTATATTACCATGATAACATGAAAAACAAGTTCCAAAGACATTGCCAGATGCTATACCTCTACTACAAAAAACAAAGCACTGCATATATAATTTCTTACTGTGTGTATAGTTAAAATTATATGACAGTCACAGAAATTTTGATTATGGTCAATGGACATGCTATGTTCAGAAAAATTTTAAAAATATATAATGTATTATGCCTTATTGTTCACTGACTGACCTACAGGTTGACCGTATTTGAAAAGGTGCATTTGCAACTATTTTCTTACTATGCTGCTAATATTATTTACAATACCTCAACAAGTGCTCCATCACAGAAACCTTTCTGCCTGCTATCGTGTAAAAAAATTCATTCACTTCTAATTGAAGAACAAACTTGTTTGAGGCTTCTGCCTAATGACACATTTAATAAATAAGGAGCCAATATAGATGGAATAGAATCTCTACATTCAATATAAATTAATATGTTTCTAACAAACACTACAAAATAAAGCTTTATTGTTTTTTTTTCTTCCACACTGTGATAAATGTGCATTCCAGAAAACAAGTGGAGAGTTAAAAAAATCACTTAAATGTAAATATAATAGATTGTGCACAGCAAGTTTAAAGAGTTTCCATCCTGTCCTCAGTGATTTACAGCTCCCCACACTTGCTTTATCATTCTATCAAGGTTTTCTGTTTATTTTGTTTCTGCTTTGCTTTGTTTAATTCATAAAACCAGAGTGAAATGGAAATCTGTAATCGTGTCCTAAGGCACACTCTTCAGTACAAACAAAACCATCAAAAAACAAGTCTTCCTTGCTTTCATAACAAGATATTTTAAATTTATATTATGGATCTCACTTGTTGTTCATTCATTTCATCCAGGCAAAACACAGAATAGTCGTTAAGTGTGTTTTAATTTGTGATATGGATTCAGTACCTTCATTCTGCACATGTAGAACAGTGCACACAGGAGCATTACTGATAAAGATGTCGTCCCCTTTTTACTCTTCATGGTCAGTGACAGAAAAAAAAGAGGATCTTTTCCTAATACTGATTTTAAATGCTTGTGATTTAAGTTCAGATTTGAATGGCTGTGGTGTCCTGTGTGTTCCCCTGCAGCTGACTCTAAACTTACCTAGGCTGATCAGGCTATTGTAACTAAAGCTGGGCCTTAATCACCGAAAATACCACCCACTGCAAATCCTCTACATGGACCTGAGCCATTGTATGTCTGTGTGTATAGTTATTCCGGTGAAAAGGCAACCTAATAGAAATAGAAACCTCTCATTATAATATTTTCTGTATGTTTAGACCACGTGTATAAACACTTCCTTTTAACCTACACCCTGGAAATGAAGGCTGAGGATGTCAGCTCCTAAAGGACAGGGAAGGAAGGTGGCAGATTGCCTAAGCTACAGGTTGAAACATTCTTCTATTTAGTACCCGAATTATTTAAAGCAAAAGATGGAAATGAGCAAAGACTAACAGCTGTGCTCTCTTCTGTGGATCCCTGATTTACAAAGTACAGATGGAAAAGAATTAGAGTCACATCATCTCTTGGCATTTGTCAGTATAAATCAGCACATGCTATGGACTGCAAGGGAACTAGGTTACAAACCGTTCTTCAATTTGTATTCCAACACAATAGTAATTCTAATGCTAGTGTAGTAGCATCAGCTACCAGGCACCTATGAATAACAAACTTTGTAGTATTTATCCTAAAATAATCCCTGATTTTAAAATTTATTTTTGTCTATGTAATACCAACCATTTTGTAATCCCTACTTGGTGCATTAAGATTCTCAGTAAATAATCGCAGCCAGAGCATCATAAATCATTTACAGTATATAGTGTTGCTTGAAAAGCCCCCAAAACAAATACTCACTGTCTGTGAGAAATGTAAATCATCTTTTCTGGGGAAGAGTGAATGTGGCAGCCAGGCCAATGTCAGTCAGCCCCATTAATTATGAATTTATTTATTTATTTATTAGCATCTCTTCTTCAGATTTAACCAGCTCACACAGATTGTCTCCAGGGAAACCACTACTAAATAAATTCAGAACCAACTTGTAGAGCTGCATTAAAATACCTGGGCTATTTTATCATATCCTAGTCAGCAGTACCTGCCTAACCATCAAACATGCAGTTTACCCTTTGCCTCTATGCACTTAAACTTTGGAAAATAGCATTGAAAGTAGCATTGGGCAGCTGCCAACAATGCCACGTCAAAGTCTTATGGTCTTAGAAGAATCATTTCTGGCTATCAAAGCATCATCTCCCAAAACAAACAAAAGGGAAAGAGGAGTATGGCCATAAAACAAAACCAGCACCTGGTAAATCATCGACACAGTGCTTAAGTTCCACACAGACACGGTTTTGCTAATAATGCACAGGAAGGAAACAGATGGAGCCTCGTCTGGACACCCAGCTACTTCTACACTGCGCTCCTTTAGGCAACAACTAAACAATGTAAGTCAGAAGCATGGACCAGGAATCGAGATGTTTTCTCTGATTTTCTTTTTAAAAATAAATACTGATATACAAATTACTCTGCCTTGTCTATGTACACCGGTAATAAGTGTATATGCCCATACTAAAGCCCAACATTCAAACCTTTGATTGGAAGAGTAGCTTGGTGTAAAATGCTATAAAATACTCATTCCTACAGCTGCTCAGCCTGATGGACTTTGGATACAAACCTCCCAGAAAGTGTCATTTTGGATACCTGGTAGATCAAAATGTCTATGGCAACATGTCAAACCCAAAACTGAATGCCTTCCATCAGAAAATCTATTTCCTCTGTAAGCAGAACGGTACCTACAAAATTGATTTTATCAGCACATAACACCCCACCACAAAAAACACACACACACATACACAGGGATTTGCTTTTCTGTGAACAAATACTACGCTTCTGTCAACTGATTCTTACATCAAAACCACAACTTTTAAACTACTTCTAGCACCACTGGTAAGAACAATCTCTAGACTTCAAGACATTTAAACCTATCAGCCAACAAGGAGTCTACAAAACATGCCACAGAGTTTGGGTCAATATTTAATACCTGTCACTGAGAGAAAATCTCAGCTTTATTTACAGGCTGAATTTATCCAAATGGGAATTTGCAGTTTCCAGCTATTAGAACTAAACTGTCTTTCTCTTATATGCATCTTTTACTAAATTCCTTGTTCAACACATGCTTGAAAGTTGCACTTATACATATTTCATGTTAGTCTTTATTGTTAGGTGTTTTTATTTAAATTTGCCCTGTTTTTTTTGTTATGAGAATAGAAAGAGAGAAAAATCATTATGTTCCTCTGCATCTGTTGAGAAAATCTCCCTTTCAGTTACAAATGGTAAAGCTACAGAAATGTGACTCAACCAAAGCTGTTATCCCAGCGTTACACAGGCAGAACATGAGTCTACATCGTTAAATCTGTTTGCTTAAGAAACAACAGACCATGTCCAAACACTGATTTAATGCTGTGCTCCCTGAACTGGTTTCATAGAGGAAGAGAGGGTCATCAACCCACCATGATTTATTTGTGTACTAATTCCCACGGACTTCAGTCATAATTCCTTAGTCCATGGATAGCCCACAGAGTTGGGAATGAAGAGCATTCCGCAAAAGACACCCAGTTAGAAGTGTGAAAACAGACACAAGATTGGGCCTTAAATTCTCACAGCAGAAACCTGCCAAGGAAGTAGCTGCCCCCGGCATCAGCTGTCCTGGGCACAAATAACTGCACTTGACCTCAACCTTCTCACAAACCACTGTGCTGGGCTGACATTTGCACCTCCTGAGACTCAGCCACACCACTGATCTGACGCTGGATACTCACTCAGCTGTGTCAGCCCTCACTGCACACACGTACCTACAGCACTCTCGGAGTGAGCAGCTTGGAAAAACTCATCAGTTGCTTGGTGACTTCTCTGAGGAAAAGAAATCCCTGGGCTTGTCAGCCTTAATGTCCTGGTGACACCAGACACTGGCACGCTTTCGGAGGTCTGCTGAGAAATCAAACACACCCTACTTCACATACTCCTTTTTCCGATTTAAGCCTACAAATTATTAATGTTATGGTCCTTGAAAAGTCATTCTGGGGTGTATATTTATTAAGATGTTATTAAATGTACTGAAACACACTAACACAGCATGAAGAAATTCTCCGAGCTCTGTTGGAATGCAGATAAGACTGCACTGAAATAGAATTATACCATGTCCCACTTTAGTAAGATTTAAAAAAAATAGGGTTTTTGAGACATGTTATCTTTGAATAGGAAATAACTCTTGGCCAGCTAAAGCATGGCAGTATCAAGCACTAAAAATCAGCACTCTACGTTAGTGTAGATGATTTAACTCAGGGTCTGCCACATTCAACTGAAATGTTGAAATAAGGGTGGCTCCCTGTAAATTCTCACACCTTTCCAGATATTCATGCAGCAATAACCTTAGATCAGATTCACACAAGTCCCTTTTCCCTATATGCCTCTAGATTGCAGGATTACAGTACTAACATGAAGCATAAATTAAAAGTTACAACTTCCTTTCCTTCTGGAAACAATGACAGCAGATATTAGAAATATGGTAATTTACATGCATGTTTTTTCTGTAGATTTTCTTGAAGCTTTGCTTTCTTTTACATTTGAAAAGTCCCAAATCCTTAGAGAGACTGCCAACTCTCCTCCCCGAGTTCTTGAATAATTGACCATTTTGCTTATATCTGAGAATATATAAATATACATACACGTATGTATTTATATATTACTAGGTGCCAACTGTCCTGAGCAGTGAGTTCTGCAGGGACAGTAACTCTGATCCCAGAAATGGGTTAAACTACAGAGCTCATTACTGCTTGCTGCATGTAGTGTGATGTGTAATTGCTGTGACCACATGCCAGTTACACCCCGAACAGAAAACTTCCAATTGTTTCCACTTTTCCACTTCCAGCACAATGTTCTTGAATACACAGACCTAAAAGGCTAACTTTCCTCTTTCCCCTGCCTGTCAGCCTTTCCAAGGATTTTTCTTAATGGAGAACTTGCCTGAAGAACCGACTGAAACAACTGCTGCCTAATGAGCGCTACTCTCCAATTCACAGGCAGCTTTCCTGTTTGCCTATCAATTAATACAGATAGGACAGCTCACTGCTCAGAAGAATTCCTCATCCATATTAAGGCCAAAATATACCCTAATACCACAGAGATGGCAAAACCCCCAGGTTTTGGGTTTCAGTCATGGGTTTGGATTGCAAGTACGTGTGTGTTTGATCACTCAGTATTTGTCAGTCTGATGGAAATGGTATGAAAACAGGCAGGAGCTTCCAGACAATGCAATACTCCTGCTGAAGAGCTTGCTGACCACGAAGTACTTCACAAAGCACTTTTTACAGATGAATTTTAGTGAATCAAAACCAGAAAAAAAAAAAAATAGGAAGAAGAGTTAAGGGGATTGACTTGTGCTTTTGGCACCTGTTTGCTTCCTGTGGTCTCCAAATGGAACCCTGTGCTGTTTTTGCTAACCCATCTTTGAGCTGACAGAGGTGCAAGTTGTAAGCCACAGATTGCATGCTGTGCTAGAGACTTGCAGAGCTCAATAAAAACTATTATTTCAAGGCCTATATCTCATCTATTATTAAACCTGTGAAAAGGGTTTTAATTTCCTGTGCAATTATATGGCGCAATGTCATATTTTAAGGGGGGTGAAGGGGGGAGGGGAAAGAGGGCTTGCTTTTGATCAAAAACCTGTTCTTCATATTTTATGGTTTGGATAGCCGTGTACCTTGGGACCTAATTTGAAACTCAAATACATCTCTTCAGTCAGAATTTGAGTAAATCCACTTAACTATTTAATTATTCCAATTTTTCCTCATAAAGGAAGATAAACTATTAATGCCTTGCAATTTGGAACACTGCAAGCCAACGTTGCCTTTTTATCCATGTGTAGATTTCTTCTTATGAGAAGTAGCAAAGGATAATTAATGGATTTTTCAGTGAATTCATACAATTACTTTGACTAATGCTTCCATGTCATCTGTGACACAAATCAGATTCTCTATTACTTTTATTCGTTTTCTACTTATCAGTGATTATTAAACAATCCCTAATAACGACCACTTCTCTTTAAAAATATAGCATTAGTTTATAGTCTTATACTCTTACTGGGTATAAACTCACAGCAAATGGGTTTTTGGAAAAGGAAAAACAAACCCAAAAGACTCCCTGTTTAAACAGCAGTAGGGCTTCTTTGCACAGTGACAGAAGCAGAAAGCCCCAGTGGGGCTGGAGACTCATCTGTGAGACTCTGAAAAAGAAGCAGCTTCTGACCTTTTGTAACCACTCTCAGCTATCTGTTGTATCATCATGGAATTAAAATTCTTTTATTCTGCTCTTCTGTTTCAGAAAGCATTTGGAATAAACATTTCAGAGGAAATTAGGTTTTTCACCGTTTACACAGGGACTGCAATTTTATGTGCCTCAGTGTTCAGTGTCCAAATGTACTGTCACTTTGATTATATACAAGATAATGAAATATTGAATAAATATTCATAGGAATTCAGGAAGGGATTATGATAAAAGGAAATGAAACCACTATGTACAAGGCAAATAAGAAATGATTAGGTATCTCAGATCAGGGAAGGTAGCTGCAGGTCAAGTGTACAGAGGAGAAACTCACTTCACGTGGTGCCTCAATCAGGTAGAGGACGAATCCCTGCAGCCCATTTATGAAGTCTTAAAAATAAATGAAACTGGTATCGTTTCAAAAAAGGGCTTACTAGAAGTATATAAAAGAACTCAAGGACAGTTGTGTTATTTACAGACGTATATACACAAACACATATGAATATATATATATGTGTGTGTGGGTAGATAAAGATGGGGAAAAAGAAAAGACCTGGAAATCAATCTCATCTTCTTTCTTAAATTGAGTGAAAAAAAAAAAAAAGAAAGAGACATTGATTTCCACATGCATTTTCTAAAGCAGGATCAACTCTGGAGAAAATCGGCCGTTTGGTGTAGTAAAACTAAAAGCACAAAATAAAAAAATTGCCAAATGTGTTCATGTGAACCAAAATGTATGTACATGAAAAACACCACTACAATTTATGAATGGTAAAAATGCAGCATTTCCACAGAGAGAGCATCAACATTTTCTTCTATTCTGTTAACCATTCAGACAGGGAACAGAAAAGAATGCCAAAAGAATTAAAAAATGCTTTTTAAAAAGAAACTATTTGCCAAATACTTTGAAATACAGTAGAGGAGAAAAACTCAATATTCATGGTGAAAATTTTTCTGAGTTGTGACATGTATGAGTAAACTAACATATTATTCACCTCCTTTTCTAGAGGAAAAACAGATTATATGGTTAGACCGAGCTCTTGGAAACACCTGTGCAATCTGTGCTGTCTTTGAAGTTCACCTACATTATACATCATCATCTTTGATAGTCTTTAGAGGTATAACTGCTATCAGAGTTTCTGCATAAAGGTGGAACTTGTTTAAATATTCCATCTCAAATTTGCTGGTATAGCTCTGCTGTTTTCCACTCTTGCAAGAAGTTAACTATCCTGGCTTTTTTTGTAGCTGCAGTTTATAGTGAATGTTGTAAAAAACTTTTCACCTGCCCCCAGAACAAGCATAGGAAAAGGAATAGAACCTAATTCAATTTTTTTCCGGGTTCTCTAGACTACAAGAAAGAAAAGAAACAAAACTGATTAAATCTGCTAAGACAGCAAGAGTCTTATTGACACATTATCTTATCAGGCAGAGCTCTGACAAGGTATAGAAGTCAGAGAGATACTACAGAACACTGTGCAAAAGTCAAAATGAATGAAGAAACAGAAAAAGAGAAAGGAAGGATTTAAATCTTTCCCTTCGAGTAACAGAAATGTGGTTTTTTTGATGTATGTATGCTTCAAGTTTTTGGTGCCATTCTGTGATTTACACTTCCAGAACTCAGCTCTGAAAAGCTGTTTAGCATTATTCTTCATTAAACTAATATGTCAGAGGGTAGTTAAGCTTCTGCTATTTGGTGCTTTGGCCATATTCTTTTTGGCAGTGCCCACAACAAATAGGATGTTATTCAGTTATGACTTACTTCATTGATTGAATTAAATTCTACATTAATTGCATGTACAATGCACATGGTTTATCTTCGCTGTCGTATTATTCTACTGAAAAAAAGATATTTAAAATTGGTAGGAACCTGATTCAATCACAGGACCTTTTCTGGAACATCAGCATTACAGGGTAGCTACTAGTAAAGACCAGTCTCTGTAAAATAAAACCCTTCACAAATTGTTATGGTAAAAGTCTTCATTTGACTGAGAAAAGCAGATATTGCATATATTTTTATGCTTCTGTGAAGTACTAACTGAGAGCACAATTAGTTGATAGTGCAAGACACCAAAGCTAACATTATTGCTGGCCTTCTCTCAGCCACATGAAAGCTGGCCACAAGGAATGGCACTTGAAATGCTAATAACCTGATTATTATAACAAAACATTATCTTAGTCACACTCACATAATCTTGCATTCTAGTTTGTCATTCAGACTGTTTCTTGCTTTGGCTACCTTTGGAAGGCCAGCTCATGGTTCAACAGAGCTGTATGGCCAAGAAAATGTTGAAAGGAATTTCCCATTCTCACCTCTTTTTATTGGTTACTGGAGTCACTTAAATTGCAAACCTTTAACATCTCAAGTTGAGTCCCTAGCAGATGTGGTTGTCAGTAAGCAATACAATTTTTCAAGTCTTTTATAACAAAAGTATTATTTTCTGAAATGACTTAAGCTTTTAGGCCAGCATTGTAAAGGCTACTCAAGTGCCTAAAGGCAGGAATGACATGAAGCATTTTAAAATGTTTGAATAAATTTAAAAATCTGGCGCAAAGTAATTCAAATTTCATTTAAATGGAATTAAGCCAATCCTGTTGGTCCAGTGCCTGAAGACAGAAGCATAAATGACAAAAAAATCCTACTGATACGCCACAAGAACTGAAACTTTACCTCCCTATATCTCTACCAAAAACAAAAAAAAAACCCAAAAAAACCAAGAAACGAACAAACAAAAACCAACCAAACAAACAAAACAAACTTGTTACACTTGTTATAAACTTTATAGCTAATAAATCTAGCCCAATGCTGAAGTTAATCAGAGAAATATTGGAGTCGTTTCCACTACAATGCTCCTGAAATGTTAACATCTGTTAGCATTCAGAGAATATTTTCATAAATGCAGAAATCTTTAATCTTTTCTCTCTCTGTATAGAACTCCCTCTATAAATATAAATTGCATTATTAAGACAGGGAAACAAATTTAGCTCAGCCTGCAGTCTGAATGTGTTTTGAACCAGGGTATGGATCTAACCCACTCCAGAAGGTGACAAACCATCAAGTTCAGATAAAACTTCAGATGCTATCATTCCTCGAATGTCAAAATATTCAGGAATTTTATGTGATCCTTATGCAGCCATCACATATTGGTGAACTTATTCAAATAATACTCAACGTTAACTGACGCTTTCCCATTGTTTTGTCAAGTCAGGTCTCCGTACACCACCACTCCTTCAGACAGCTGACACCAGCCCTGGTGTCATTTGTAAAAGGGGGAACATTAATATATTTGGCTGTTTATGACTGTGCTTCTCATCATGAACAGCAGACTCTGACTCCTGACTGTCCATGATGTGAAATGCCATGAAAGAAAGCACTTGGTAGCTGTGCCCATTCCATGACTGAGAGCCAGTAAGCAATGGTTTTGTCTTGAATTTGCTGGGCAGAAGCAAAAGCAGTGACCTTTACTACGAAAAAACCACATTGAAATGAGAAAATTACTCACTGCTGAGAGTTCAGGACTTAGAGTATTTAATTGCTCATTTTTAATAATCAAAACTTGTAATATGAATTAGTTACTAGGTGATTGTCCCTGCAAGCAAAGAGCTTGCAAAACAGAAAAGTCAAAAAATATTCTTATGGCATGGGGCAACAGCAAACATCACCAAAACCAAAATGCTGTTAACAAATAAACAGATACCAGCAGATAACTGGCCACTGACAGCCATTAATAGATAACAGATTTGTTCTGCATTTGGACAAAGAAATGAGTTTTAGGGGGTAATAAAGCACTTTTCATTTTACAGAATGGATTAGTTAAACAGTTCAGCCATTTTATGTCAGTAAATCTAGAAAACTTGCATCTGAGGGTTCTCCAGGAACCACTTTCAACAATTAATGTTCTTTTCCATTAAGCGTTGCAATGCTGAGGAAGAACTAGGCAACAGATAGAAAACTAATGAGTTGATAATGTGCATATAAACAGATAAACAGGATGAGGTATGTAATTGCAGGCTTATGAGCCTCCCAAAAAAAAAAAAAAAAAAAAAAAGA